>JAKCPI010012177.1:0-19731 GCA_023213315.1 Euborellia annulipes | reverse complement strand
TTTAAAATGGGGGGGGGGGGAGACGTCATAAGATTGAATATTTTTAAGGGAGGCGTAATAACATGATGTTTGGAAACCGCTGCAGTAATTTATTAAACATGATATATCTTATATATATCTAAGTAAATTTAATATCTTTTTATAATTTTAATTATTTATTAAAATGATTTGTATTTGTGTTAAATTTACTTAGAAATATATATTTCATATCAATACATCAATGGTTCCCAACCAGGGATGCCAGATTTAAAATTTGGTCTTGCGGGACAAAAAAAAACAATTGAAAAGGAAGCTAAAAAATACAAAAGTAATTAATTTTTTTTATAACTAGTAGGCCTACTTATAATAAGTTTTTGTTTTTACTTATAATTATATATTTTATTCGAAAATGTTCAATATTTCTCACTTGATTTCACTTCTTTTAAAATAACTACACCTTCATTTTTTTTTTTTTTTTTTATTGTACATTTTAACTTCTTTTAAATTGATATAATATTTAAGTTTTTGTTAGTTTTTGTATAAAATTATATTAATTTATTTTAATATTATATAATAATTTTTTTATCTGCGGGACATTTGCGTGCTTATGCGGGACGCGGAACATTTCACTTTTGCGCGGGCTGTCCCGCGAAATCCGGGACATCTGGCATCCCTGTTCCCAAAAGGAGGTCCGCGAAATGTCATTGGAAAGTTAAATTATTTTGTATAAAAATTATTTAGTATCTGTGAGATTTCACTAACTTGTAAGTTATAAATGAAAGAAATATTTGAATTTATAACTCGATATATTTCGGGCTATTAACCCATCTTCAGGAGTGCAGTCGGGCAGTCACATGTACTCCTGAAGATGGATTAATAGCCCGAAATATATCGAGTTATAAATTCAAATATTTCTTTCATTTATAACTTGGTGAAACCTCACAGATACTAAATAATTTTTACTTATAAATATGTTTCACGTAAAACCTACACCACTTTCCCTCCAACCTATTAATTATTTTGTATTTTACGTGATTGTGGAAATATATTTTTGCCACTTTGGCACTCATGAGAGAAGGCGTTTTAACAACCTTTGGTAGACTTAACTCAAAAATTGAATTATCTGACTTTCGCCACTATGATTCTCACCAGGCGATATATAGGTATATATGATTTTGATATAAAGATGTGGAATTTATTGGTATAAATAAAATAAAATAGAATATAGTCACTATATTTTGGCAATAATAAAATTCATTTAAGTAAATTGGAATTGCGAATATTTTGGTGGCATGGAAGCATACTTGTTTTATTTTATCTAAACTTTTTTTTTTTTTTTTTTTGTTTCTTTTAAATACAGAAATATCCGAGTTAATTCGTGCTTTTTTTTTATTTTCACAGAAAGGCTGTCATATTTTGGTTGCTACTCCAGGACGACTTTTAGATTTTATGAGACGTGGACGTGTCAAATTTAGTTCCTTGCGTTTTTTGGTTCTTGATGAGGCTGATAGAATGCTTGATATGGGTTTTCTACCAGATATCGAAAATCTCTTGAATCATGAATCTATGGTGGCTTCGGTAAAATATTTCTTATATATTTATTTATATTTCAAAGATGTTGCTTTTCAAAAAAAAAGAATAGTAGATGCTAGTTTTTTTGAAAAAAAACAAACAATTTCTCTAAATCCAGGCTCCAGGAGGACACATTGAATTTTTAATCGAAACTACTGAGGCATTTTAAAGTATTTTTTTAAGCGGTTTTTTTTTAATAATTTTAAATTCATTAGCAATTTACATAATGCTTTTTTAAAATTACGATTAATTAAAAAATATTTTTTTATAATTATATAGAACATGCCAAAAAAAATTCGATTATTTTTTTTTAACGTTTCGGCATCTAAGGCCATTTAGACCCCATCCCTATTTATTTCAAATGATTTCTAGTCAAATCAAATGAAATAAATTTTTCTCGCTTAGTACGGGAAGCGAACCCGGGACTCCGGCGCGAGAAGCTCTTCTCACTAAGCCACGGGTCAAGGGCTAAATTCTATTATAAAAAATTTTAAAATCTAAAAATTATTAATATCCAACCTATAATAATTAGTTCATTAATATCCAACCCATAATAATTAGTTATGTAATTAAATGAAATGGTGGAAAAGTAAAAAAAAAATTTATTTATGTAAAAATTAACGTCCAAATAGTTCAGCACTCATGCAAAAGATGGCAGGCTAGTCTAACAGCCGGCCCGGCGTTATCAGATCTAAATATAGCCCTACGATCCTGCCATTCAGTGGCGGTCCCAGGACTTGGTCAAGGGGGCCCAAATTTTTTTTTTTTTTATTTCATTTAAAAAATTGAAATACACTGTAAATAAATTTTATAACTAGAGCTCGGATTTATAGGCACTAAAAATCTTTAAAATAGGCAGGCAACTAAGCACTAAAAATGATTAAAATAGGCACTTAAAAAGGCATTTATTGTATAGTGCTGCCATTTATTGGCAAATTTTCATAATAGTTGGTTGGGCTTTTTGTCTAAATTTTTAAGACCCTTAACGCCATCTTTTCGGCAAAAATATGCGAAGAGCTTGCCTCCTGAAGAGCCTTAAGTTTGATATTTATTTTTATCAAAATGTTATTCGATTTATTTCCTTTTTAAATATTTATTATTTTAAAATCTACCATAAATAATTTATTTTTATTATTATATTATTATTATCTCTTAAATAATGTATTTTTTTCTTTCTTCTTTTTTAGGGTGATCGTCAAACTCTCATGTTTTCAGCAACTTTTCCCGAAGAAATCCAAATGCTGGCCCAAAAATTCCTTAACAATTATTTGTTTTTAACTGTGGGTATTGTGGGAGGCGCTTGTGAAGATGTCGAACAAACATTCCATCTTGTTAAGAAATTTGACAAACGAGATAAATTAATCGAAGTCGTTTCAAGAGCAGGTAATTTATTTTATATATTATTTTCAAAATCACTAATATGATAAAAAAAAGGTCAAATTTTTTTAATTTATCGTATACTTTTTTTTTTCTAGAGGAAGACAAAACTTTGGTATTCGTCGAAATGAAACGGACTGCAGATTTTATTGCTCTTTATCTTTCGGAAAGTTCATTCCCAACGACTTCGATCCATGGCGATCGTCTTCAACGTGAACGGGAAATAGCTCTATCCGATTTTAAAAGTGGTCGTTGTCCAGTTTTGGTGGCTACTGCAGTTGCTGCCCGGGGTTTGGACATCAAAGGTGTCAATCACGTCGTCAATTTTTGATCTCCCAAAAACTATTGACGAGTATGTTCATCGAATTGGACGTACTGGTCGAGTTGGAAATCGTGGAAAAGCCACTTCATTCTATGACCCAGATAGTGATTCACAAATAGCCAGAGATCTCGTAAATGTTTTAAGACAGGTAAAGGGCTTTGTTTTTTTTATTAAATTAATGATTTAACTAGAATTTTTTTTAAATTTTCTTTTCCGTTCAAATTGTAATACACTTGCGTGCAGCTAAATCGACTCAACCCATAAGCGCTCAAACAAAGTCTTATATTTTTGAAATGGCTAAGCCGATATTTATAAAATGTATATCTTTTTAAAGCTTATTTATTTAGCTTTACATTGATATCAATATCAAGCAAATTGGTTGATTACTTTTTAAATTATGTGATCTGAATGGCTGAACTGGAAAAAATGCTGTTCCTAGCTGCCACTACTGTTTATTTCCAATTGCCTTATAAAATTCCATACAACCAATTATTCTTATTATTCTCATTTCAAATGTTGATAGGATTAAATTTACACAAATTTAATCCATTTTTATCAGAAAATCATGGATACAATGCCAGAGGTTGCCGCTCAAGTTGTTGTTTTGATAGAACAGGGTCATTGCCAAGAGAAGTCGCTCGTCTGTTGAATTTATGTCAGTCTTGCTGACTCAAGAATCTACAGGAGGTTTCAGCAAACTGGTGGCTTTACTTAGAGACCAAATACCCGCTGTCGCCGGTCCCCGTCTGAGAGGGATGACCGTTTAATCGTCACGACGTCTCCGAAATCCCCACCTCACTGCCGTAAGTATTCAGCAGCAGCTGAGAGAAGTTCGAGGTGTGGCTGTCAGTCAATGGACAGTGAGAAGACACTTGAAGGTAGTCAACCTCACTTGTAAAAGACCTGCTACTGACCCGAAATTAACCACAGCCCACGTAAAGCTCGACTTCAATTTGCTCGAGAGCATCTCAATTGGAGTATCGATCAATGGAGGCAGTTTTATTCACCCGGACGCCTGTACACTCAACTTTTCCTGTCATTACCACAAGTGCACACTCTACATTCTTCAGTAAAGTAAGTGTACAGGCGTCCGGGTGAATAAAACTTCCTCCATTGATCGATACTCCAATTGAGATGCTCTCGAGCAAATTGAAGTCGAGCTTTACGGTGTGGTTAATTTCGGGCCAGTAGCAGGTCTTTTACAAGTGAGGTTGACTACCTTCAAGTGTCTTCTCACTGTCCATTGACTGACAGCCACACCTCGAACTTCTCTCAGCTGCTGCTGAATACTTACGGCAGTGAGGTGGGGATTTCGGAGAGACGTCGTGACGATTAAACGGTCATCCCTCTCAGACGGGGACCGGCGACAGCGGGTATTTGGTCTCTAAGTAAAGCCACCAGTTTGCTGAAACCTCCTGTAGATTCTTGAGTCAGCAAGACTGACATAAATTCAACAGACGAGCGACTTCTCTTGGCAATGACCCTGTTCTATCAAAACAACAACTTGAGCGGCAACCTCTGGCATTGTATCCATGATTTTCTGATAAAAATGGATTAAATTTGTGTAAATTTAATCCTATCAACATTTGAAATGAGAATAATAAGAATAATTGGTTGTATGGAATTTTATAAGGCAATTGGAAATAAACAGTAGTGGCAGCTAGGACACAGCATTTTTTCCAGTTCAGCCATTCAGATCACATAATTTAAAAAGTAATCAACCAATTTGCTTGATATTGATATCAATGTAAAGCTAAATAAATAAGCTTTAAAAGATATACATTTTATAAATATCGGCTTAGCCATTTCAAAAATATAAGACTTTGTTTGCGCGCTTATGGGTTGAGTCGATTTAGCTGCACGCAAGTGTAGATCAATTAATTTTAGAAATTTGGCGTTAATAAAAAAATTTAGACATTTTTGTCTTTGTTTTATTTAAATTGTAATTATTTATTAAAATGTTGTGGATTTGTGTTAAATTTATTAGAAATTTATAAGTTATTATTTCATATTAAATGTTTCAGAAAAGACAGTGTTTCACTTTTTTTTTGCACCACACTGTATTTATTTTACTTATTTTATTAGAAAATAAATGCAATTTAGATTTAGTAATTAATCTTATACTTTTCTTTAATACAGGCTAAACAAGAAATTCCGGAATGGCTCCAAAGTGATGCTACAAATGGAGGCGGAGGCGGAGCAAGTTTCACGGGTAGAGGATTTGGCGGTGAAGACGTCCGTACCTTCAATTCTGAATCCAGCGCTCCTCAAGTCATTGAAAGTGAGGAAGTTTGGTAAAAAAAAAAAAAAAAAATCTAATTAAAGCCATTGAAAAAATAATAAAAGGCTGTGCGTGCTCTCTTGTTAATATTTTTTGATATTTCTTAACTTTTCTTAAAAATAAAACACAACAGGTTTGTTAAACAAGAGAGGTTTGTTAAATACTAACTACCAATTACTCATGTTTTTCACATTTTTTTTTATATTAGTCTTTAATTTTTAAGAACAAAGAAAATTTGTTCCTTCCATTCTATGTATAAGTTGATGTTCTTTTTTTTTCATTTATTTTCTTTAAATAAACAAATGTTAATAAATTTAATATAGTTTATATTTAAAACGATGATAGCATTTTTATAAATAAATATTTTTCTTGATATAAAGATATATTTTTTTGAAATTATTAAGATAATAAAATAATCCTCTCTCTTGTTCTTTCCAAAACTCTAAGAATTTCATTCTAATCAAATCCTGTACATTTTTGATTGAAGGCGAAAGAAAAATTTCTATTCGCATTCCTTTTCTAAAAAATCTGGTGTGACTGGTCGCACAGCACACAACTTTCTCTTAACTTATATATGGTATATAAATAATGTCTATTTGTATGCTTCCACTCATTCAATATGTGTGCGTTCGCTTAAGGGGTTCAGGAATTAGTAGTTACGCATGTTTTTCCCGAGAATAGGGCGTGTGTGTCTTCAAAAGTAAGCCAAAAAAAAAATCTATTACGAAAAATTGTCAAGAGATGTCAGAATGGTAGCTAATAATTTAATGCATTTGGTTTATTGATCTTTTAACAATGAAATACTTTATAAATGTTATAATATATTATGTATCTTTTATAAAAGCATATAAATATAGACTAATAGTATACCGGCTGTTAGATTAGCCTGCCATCTTTTGCAATAGTTATTTTTTAAACACAAGTATAAAACGCATGGGTGGGACTTAATATTGTCCCTCACTGTACTTTAAAAAAAACTAGACCAAACCATCTGACCTAACTATTTGACATTTAATTTTTAAATATATCTACATCTCCAATCTTTTAAAATTTTCTTAATTAATATGTGATTAATATTAACAATAAATTCATTTTTAAATTTAAAAAAAAATTGAAGATTATTGGGTCAGATGGTTTGGTCTAGTTTTTTTTAAAGTACAGTGAGGGACAATATTAAGTCCCACCCATGCGTTTTATACTTGTGTTTAAAAAAATATTATATATTTTTTAATGAAAACTTTTATAGTTCAAATCTAGAAAATTTCCAATAAAGATTTTCATTTTCTTTTATAAAAACAATGAAATAATCACAAGTAGAAAACGCATGGGGGGACTTAATATTGTCCCTCACTGTACGTTTAGACCCCCCCCCCCTCTAATAACAGTTTGCTTTGATGAAAGCAAATACACGTATTGAATGACTGAAAGCATACAAAAAAAAAAAATTATTTATATTATCCCATATAATGTATATAAAAAATATTTCAACGCCGAAACGTCTCCACACTTAAGAGTTATTATTTAATATAGAGGCTCACATATTGGCTGCCAACACCTCTGTCTCCTGTATCAAGAAAGCTTGAAGATTAAATTATACAATAGGCTATACAAATATAAATATTTTATTAAAAAAAAAAATTATATACAATATGATTACATAATAAAAATATCGACTCAATATGTTGAAAACTAACATATTGGGTTTATTTTGCTTAAATTCTTGTGAATAGTAATAGTAGGCAAAATTTCCGCGATGATACCCGTGGCCACCATTTTCTTATTCTCTCTCACAGAGAACCCTTGTCCTATTGTCATGGGCATTTTCCTAAGTAAAGTTAAAATCACTTGGGCATGCTCTCCAGGCATAATCATCTTTGTTCCAGGTTCGAGATCAACTCGACAAACCATATTCCATGTATTAGAAAACATTTGTTGCATATATCCCGATTGAATAGGTCGTTTTCGTCCACCTTCGCCCAAGGTTAAGAAATAAATTTGAACACGAAAACGATTTGTAAATTCTAATGAGTCTTTTGCACAGAGAACCATTCCTCTTTCAACTAAATTGAGTTTGACTCCACGAAGTAATACACCAACATTTTCTCCCGCTCTTGCAGCAGGAACGGATTGTTTAAAAATCTAAAATAAAATTCAATGTTTAAACAAAATTTAAAACTTGACTAAATTGACAAGTTGATTTATACATTAGATGTTTTCGTAATGTTATAGTTTGAAAAGCCTTCAAAATGAGCCTAAAAACATTGTTTTAATTTGGTTTAGATCATTTGATAT
Organism: Euborellia annulipes; assembly: GCA_023213315.1. Taxonomy (NCBI): domain Eukaryota; kingdom Metazoa; phylum Arthropoda; class Insecta; order Dermaptera; family Anisolabididae; genus Euborellia; species Euborellia annulipes. The sequence continues at coordinate 11,908 of JAKCPI010012177.1, read as the reverse complement.
CTTCCGGTCGCGCATAAGCCCCGAAATTTGCCAAAATAATGAAAAAGTTCAATTTTTACGAGTTTTTTTTTATATAATAGTTACAGTATTTTTATTTTTGAACATATGAACATTGTGTTTTATTCAAAAATTAAAAAAATAATTGCAAAAATGAAGTTTTTTCATATTTTGTCAAAGCTTTGGGGCCTATGCCCGGAAGAAGAGTCAACCGATTTTGATAATTTTTTTTTTTTTTTTTGTCTATATAATTCGCAACTTTTCCGCCCTATTACGAAATAAAAAAAAGAGGTTTTTCGGCTCACCCTAGTATATATATATATATATATATATAATGGTTGATAACGATCATTGTATGATAGAAAAGATAATATAATACTTGCGTTAAAAAAAAATCAACTCACTTGAATATCGGCCAGAGTGCATTTCTTTTCAAAATCAAATCCTAATAAATGTGATTCGGCATTTTTTTTAATGATTCCTCTTTTAATTGTTCCAACGACAACTGTGCCACGTCCAGTGACTGTAAATGAGTTATCGATTGGAAGTAAAAAAGGAGAAATAAGATCCCGTTCTGGGTTTGGTATATATTCATCCATTGCTTGTAATAGTTTCCGAATTGATTCCTCTCCGTATGGAGATTTCTCATCTCCTTGTAACGATAACAAGGCAGAGCCACAAATCACAGGACAGGCATCGCCATTAAATCCAAAGTCATTTAATAAATCGCGAGCTTCTAATTCAACCAGAGTTAAAGTCTCAGAATCCGATGCGATGTCTGCTTTATTAATAAAAACAATTATATGTTTAATTCCAACCTGAAATAATAAAAAGAAAACATTTAAGACATGGGCCGCCATCAAAATACTCATAATCATGTTACCTGTTTGGCTAATAAGAGATGTTCTCGTGTCTGAGGCATTGCCCCATCAGTTGCAGCGATTACAAGAATTGCACCATCCATTTGAGAAGCTCCAGAAATCATATTCTTAATATAATCAGCATGTCCAGGACAGTCTGTATGAGCGTAGTTGCGTTTTGCTGTTTTATATCCTATATGAGCTATATTAATGGTAATTCCTCTTGCTTTCTCTTCAGGCGCTTTGTCAATTTCATCGTAGGATACAAATTTAGCTTTACCTTAAGTAAAAAGAAATTTAAAATACATTAGTTTACATACATTTAATTGAAATTTTTTTGATAATTACCCTCTTTAGCTAAAAATTTTGTTATTGCAGCCGTCAAAGTAGTTTTTCCATGATCTATGTGGCCGATTGTTCCTACATTACAATTGGCAATTTCTTCTGATAATTGGGCCTTTGGAACTGTTGAAAAATCCAATCTCTGGTTTATATTAAAAGAAATGAGAGTTTTTGGTTTAGTTAATAATGACAATTTATAAATATTTTTAGTAGAGTATTTGGATGACTGATTTAAAAAAACGGGAATTTTTTTAAACAATATATACTTTAAAAATTTCATTATTTTTAAATTTCAATTCAGTTTTTTATTATTTTATATTTCCTCCGATTAAGGTAAGGTTAGTTTTTAATTACAAAACTGAACTTAGCACTTTAAAATGAAAATTAATTTTAAAAATTTGGAAAGTATAATTAATTTTAGAAAATATATTTTGTAAGACAATTGTTTTCTTGCCCGGTCTTTCTAAATTTTGTATTTTAAACAAATGCGTTCTACTTTTATTTTAGTGACATTAGCTGGCAGCCCTGTTTGTTTTAAGAACTTGTTCATTTTTTTCCACTTCATACTTCATCACGCAATCAACTGTTATGTTTAAATTTATATTTTTTGAGAATATTTTTTCTTTTTTAATACCTATACATGACATTATCTGATTTCTATTTGTTTATTCCCAATGAATTAATCTTATTTTATTTAAAACTAGATGCAAACCAAAAGTGAAAATGTCCAAAAACGTTATTAAATTAATTTTATTCAATATGATTTTGACATTTTATTTTATTAATCATGTCCATTCAAATGATGAAGTGAGATCAAATATAAAATCAAGTGTGAATGTAAATAATGAAGCAGGTGAAGAAAGTCATATAGAAAAGGAGATAAAGGACCCAAAACCGGTGCCTAAAGAGGAACCCCAGAAAAATGAATCTCCAAAAGAGCCTAAGGAGAAGGAACTCTCCTCAGAAAATGCTCCTGCTCCGGCACCTGCTGCACCTCCGGCTCCTGTCTCCAACGGACATCAAATGAATTCTACCGAAATCATTTTTAAAGATGAAAATGAAAATGTGAAGGCAAACACAGATTGGCCGTCCAACATCAATAATGGAGCACTTCTCAGAGGATTCTACGTTTTTATCGGACTTGGAGCTCTCGTTATACTATATATTGTTTTCAAACTAATCAGGTAATATCATTTAATTAATTATTGATAGTTAATAATCGAGAATGTAATGAATAAATAAAAAATTCTCTTTTTCTAATGTCATTAAAGGTATTTTCTTTTGGTAAATGAGGAGTTTGGGGATGTTTTGATTAGTCTGATTCTCAAATGCTTTGCTTGAAACATTTCATCTTATTATAATTTATATACAGTATCAATTAACTTAGCTGAATTAGATAATTAAATTTGAAAAAAAAAAAAAATCTTGATTAGTTGGATAATTAACGCAGGTTGTTGCCTAATTTATATGATGAAGCTATCTTAGTTCTTGCACAGAGGCTGATGAACACCTGCTGAGAAAGGCGATACGTCTCTCCACTTTCAAAAAATTTGAAAATAATTAATTTGTCATTAAATAATCAATAATTTTTATATTTATTATATTCCAAATTATTTAATTAATATTTCCCAATATTGCTTAATCTTATCTCACTTTAAAAAATTACATTATAGGAATGTAAAAGATGCTTAAATTCTATTTATTATTAGTCTATATGAAATAAAAACAAATGATTTTTTATGAACAGGCCTCTCTATTACATGCACTGTTGCAATAACGAGAAAATGATGAAATAAATATCTTCCATTCTCGTTTTTAATTTTATTTAATCGTTCTTAAAACAAAGCCTATAATGAAGAATATACCGAGAGAGAAAAAAATTAACTTTTATTGTCTTTTCAAAACAAATGATTGTTAAAATTCACACAAATCTTTTTTAAGATTTCCAGGTTTATCGAAAAAATGCAAAAATTCACACAAGCTGATTTTTATCGAATTATTTTGAATCTCCTACACAAATCAAAAATGTTGAAATTCGGTTTCGATTGATCCACAAAGGAATGAAAGTCGTCAATTATTTGGACCTCAGAATAAATTAAACTCACAATTTTGATTTTCTAATTTGACAAGAAAAACACAATCTACGCAGAAAATTTAAAAAAAATCAATAAAAATAAGTAAATTATACAAATGTTTTTCCTTGGACTGGGCTATTTTTTCTGCATTCTCACTAATGGTCTTCATAAGGGTGCAAAACTTCATTTCGAAATTCCTCGAAGTTGCTCAAACAGATCGCTTTTCATTCATTTTCTACTTGAAAGAGAATTCCAAATTTTTTCCCCAGAGTTTTTATTGCCAAACTTTCAACTCCTCTCACGATAATTGAATTTATTTATCATAGGAATAATAAAATTAATCACCATTTTCTTTTATTAGAATTATTATTGTATTTTTTAAGATAATACTATCTAAAGCAATATATTATTATTTGAACAAAATAATAATCTATATATATATATATATATATATATAGCGAAGTGTCCTTCTGTCACGATCTGTTTGGCCATCTTCCCGTCGGAATTTTTAAGCGAAACGTTACAGTCTTTACAAAGGATATGATGGAGAATCCAGGAAAAATACTTTCAAAAAGGGAGGAGCAAAAAAATCCATTCCATTAGAAAGTATTAAGTTTTGACTTGCCATATGAAAAATTAAAGCTAATTAATTGTTATTATAATATAATTAAATCTTTCAAATGAAAAAAATAATAAAAATTATGAGAATTGGCTAATTTTTTAGGAGAACTCCAAGTCTTTTTTTTCTACAACTTCTTGAAATACAAATTAATAAGATAATCACTTGAACCTTCTACAGTCCAAGAATGAATCTACTATTTTATGTGTATTTCAATAAGAATGGATTAATTTCCAATCTCAAGGAATTCCATAAATGTTCAAAAAACCGCATTAAGATAAATTTTAAATTCTAATCTAAAGCATATATCCTGTGCTAATTGTGCAAGCATTACTCATTCAAGTGTAAATCATTATTTACTTCCTTGACGATATTTAAAGTTGAAACTTTTGACGGAAAATGGAATGACGTCATATCTGATGGTAATGAATTAAATACGTTCATTATCTTAATTAAAAATTTGAGCGTATCTGTCAAGCTACATATACAATATAAAATCTAAAATTAATGAATAGGAGAAGAAAACCAGCGCCTCTTTTTCCACCATATACAGTGTATATTATAGCTACACTATTTATTTGCAAATATTTCGGGTTGCAATACGCCACCCATCATCAGTGCAGCAACTATATAAAGATAACAATATCCAATATAAAATAAAATAAAATTATTATACAGAAAATATTTTAGCGCATTTTCATCATATTCTATTAATAATTATTACTTATATGTATAAAAAGAATCCTCATAAGCATCTTCCTTTCTCCCCGCCTTCCTCTTTTATATATGCTAAAATAAAAAGTCGTCTCATTCATTGCTGGTAATTTGCCTATTTTAAGAACATCGCTATGAAAATGGCAAGCATTTATACAAACAGAGGTAAAAATATAGACGACATCCACCATCAAAACTATGTAAGCCAATTTTTAAAAATATTTTCTGTATAATAATTTAATTTAATTTTATATTGTATATTGTTATCTTATATAGTTGCTGCACTGATGATGGGTGGCGTTTTGCAACCCGAAATATTTGCAAATAAATGTATTGGGGAAAAAGAGGCGCTGGTTTTCTTCTCCTATTTATTAATTTCAACCTCCAGCCGAAACTATCAACGAATAAAATCTGCTAAGATAGAATTTTTTTGCAATTCCGGCTCTTTAAGTGCTCCAAACCCCCATTTGGGCCAAAATTTGTATGAATTTCCAAGCGTAAATTTAATTGTACATTTCACACTCTGAGATTCGGGGCGAATCTCCCCTGGCAAGACCCATGTACGCCGTTCAATGTGCGTGGTGGGAATCACGACCAGTTTAATATGAACGAAACTCTTTTCTTAAACACGACTGACCAATTTATGCCACACTAACAGTTCTTTGTTTTGTTCTAGATTAAAAAGAAAACGGGCAATACGAAAATACGGCATCTTAGCGAATAACGATGACGTGGTAGAGATGACACCCCTCGGGGTAGACGACGAAGACGAAGATATGACCCTTTTTGAAATCAACAGTCATACCCGGTCGTGACAGCTTTAAACAAAATTAATCTTAAATCTCCTTTTTAACGCATTTTCCTCTTCAACTCTTCCCTTTCGCAATCATTTTGTTTTTGTCTTTCCTTTAATATTATTATTTTTTGTTTGTTATTAATTAATTAATTAACCAAAAGAGACTGAATTTACTATCTTAACACACAAAAAAAAAAGCAAAAAAAATCTTTTTTTAAATCTCTAAATATTTATTGAAGATATATATATATATGTATATAATATATATGATGATATATTATGACAAACATTGAAATGATTATTATTATTATATTAAAATGATGTTGTTTTTTTTTTATCAAAACATTTGGTATTTTATTTTTAATACAATTTCCTTAATTTCATAATATAATCATCACCATCATCATTAATACATTTAATTTATTTTTTATGTTTGGGTTTAAGTGGGTGCCTTCTTTTTTTCTTTTGTTCATTTTGTATCACTTGAGGTGGTGGTGGTCGGTCTTCACTCGGGACGCAGTTCTTTTGTTCCACAGGGAACATAAACGACAAATCGATATCATACCTGAAAATAGAGCATACCATTAATTGCTTTATAAAAAATTTGAATCAAGATGTGATTATCTGAATAATTTTAATATCTAACATTGATTTCGTTTCAAATTTCTTGAATGGGAGTTTTAAAACACGAGAGGTCTATTTTTCTAAAAATAGGCTTTAAAATTTAATATCATAAATTGGATGTTAAAAAGTAAAGTAATAACATCAGCGTTAAAAAATGATATTCTATTAAAACCAAGTTTTAACAGCGACGTTAACATTTATTTGTTAACGATCCATATGAAGATAGCTCTGTTTTCTGCTTGTTCGTGTTTTTACACCCCTAGGTAACTATGCGCACTACTAACTTGATTTGTTATTTTCAATCTAGGTCATCTGACACACCAGCGTTATTCTCTAAACCATGTTTTAACATCGACGTTTGCTTTTATCTCAATTCTGGCAAAATCATAACCTTACTTTTTGGTTAAAGACGCCATTTTGATGGATTAAATACGACGTTAAAATATTAAAGTCCCCCCTGGACTTTAATTTTTAACACTATTGACTAAATCTTAAAACTTTTGGTTAAAGTTTTTGCTTACAAAATAGCAATTTGAGGCGAGGAAATGTTAAAATGAATTAACGCTGATTTCAAATGTTAAAAGTTAACGTTTTTGCTTAGAGAATAGACCTGGGTTTCATTTGAAAAAATAAACTCGCAAGGAAACAAGAAAAAAAGTTGCTCTCTTTAGCTTACAAACCTTGGCAACTTATCTCTAAGATAGGCCAGAACGTTAGCATCGAGTGAAGATTTCCTGCTGAGAGCCAAACTACTTAAATATCGGGGTGTTTGAGCTTTTTCTGCACAATGAAGAAGGAGGGTCCATCCACCTTGGATATCTGCGTCCACTACATAAGTATTATATACACCTTCATCTATATTAGAAAACAACCAAGAATATTCGTACAATTAATTAATTAATTAAACTTATATATCTGAAAACAATATTCTTGATCGGGAATCGAGTGAGGTAAGAGGAGTGAAATACAAATCCATTATTGATCCTTGGTCCGATTCTTTTTCATATGTTTTCAAAACATTTTTCGGAGAACTATGTTTGATATACATAATTTGTTATCAGGGGTTTATTTAAGGGGCTTTGGGAAACTAAATATATCTCGACACAAAAAAATCTACACAACTTTCTTTTTCTTTTACCGAAGATAGTGCAAAGTTGTGTGTTGTGCGTCAGGGGCGCCGGAACGAATTTGAATCAGGGGGGGGGGCAAAAAATTTTTTTTTAGAAAATTAAAATAATTTAATTTGAAAAGAAATTAATGGCTGAGTGATAATCAACAGGAACAGGTAGGTGAAGGCAGCCAGCAAAGAACAAAAACTTTATTTAAATATCGTCGACGTTTCGGGAACTCGTCGCTCCCATCTTCAGGACGATAAATAGATTGATACATATAGGTCACATAAAATTGCATGACCTATATGTATCAATCTAAACAACATTAACAATTTATCGTCCTGAAGATGGGAGCGAGGAGTTCCCGAAACGTCGACGATATTTAAATAAAGTTTTTTGTTCTTTGCTGGCTGCTCTCATCTACCTGTTCCTGTTAAAATAATTTAATATGTTCAAATAGTATAAAACAAAAACAAATCTACTATAAAACTTTAAAAATTTTAAATAAAATCACAATTTTAATAAAATTAAAATTTTAAAAAATTTGCTAGTGATTTTATCAAAAATTTTTGGAAAAGATTTGGAAAAAAAATGAATTTCTTACGCTTTTTTTTTAAATTTAGAAGATTTTATTTTTCAAAAGTAAAAAATATATCATTTTTAAAAATAAATGAAATAAAAGAAGACATTGTAATGATATTCACAACCAAGTTGTGGAGACCCTACATGGTTACCAGTAAACCACTAATAATTTTTTTCTTTTTGTTTATTTTGATTTTCTTCTCTAAATAATATATTATATCTTACTATTTTTTTTATGATATAATTACCATATCAATAAAATAACTTATGTTAATTTATTAATTATTCAAGATTAAAATAAGGGCAGTGATATTTGAAGAAATTCAAATAACCCCCCCCACAAACATTCCAACAACTTAGTGCGTGTTAGTGCTAATAGATGTCACTTGTCACCAAAGTTTTTTTTCCTCAATGTTTGACCCTCTGAAGAAGGTGACATCACTGGACTCGTCCACATGCCTTGCTGAGACAAAGCATCTCTCTCTTGTCTACCAACCGTTGAACGATCAACTTGGCTCTCTTGCCTACAAACAGTTGAGGCGTTAACATCTCCTGACTTCCAATTCTTGTCGTTCGACCAACCCCTGGTCACCTCATATACGGTCAATTGCTAGTGGCCTCAAGCAGTGTCAACGCACAGTAATTGCGTACTCCAGGAGTGGGTCCAGAAAGGCGAAAAGCATCCCTAAAAGTCGCAGAGCCCCAGCGGGCCTCGGATCGACTTTTCCAAGCGGCACCGGGGAATCCCAATCTCAACGCTACTCCTGGAACATCATCGTCGTCACCAAACTAACTGTGTGTATCTCCCAATGCATAGTTTTCGCTTGAGCTCAATAAACTGGTAATTACCATCTTAACCCATTTCTTCCCGGCGTTGCGTATACGCAACACCAAGTTTAACTTCATAAAATGCAGTCAAAATGAAGTTTTTATGCAAAAGTCATCATTCATTTATTAAAAGGCATTCATAAGCTCTCTTTCTATGTATTTACATTTCAAAATAAGTGCAACACTCCGTGAAAAAAATTAATTACTGAACACCTGTTTTTATCAATATTTTTCAATAATTTTTTTCAAGTACTAATATATATTTAATTCAACTTTTATGTACATATTCCAGAATGTTATAGATGTGGAATACACATATATTTTTTTTTTCTTAAATATATTAGACCTATGACACAGTAGCGAATGATACATTTATCCGTTGCGTTGACGCAACGTTGGGAGTTCCCCGGCTCGGTTTTTAGTAGTAACATCGTATTATAATATCCTTCTATGACTTTCGTATTTTATTTTATTATTATTATTTTTTATTATTTGTCCTATTTTTCAATTATTGAACATAGAAATGGCTTTCTACAAAAAAAAAATACCAACAGCTGAGAAAATTATAGCTATTTTTGAGGAATTAGAGGGAGAAGAAGCCAGTAGTCATGATAACTCCTAAAGTAGATAAACTAACTGATGAAGAAGAAATAGAAGATGGACTTATGATTATCAATGACGGGGGTGAATAATTACAGTAGCTATGGTGCTACATTTAAAATGTATGCCAGTATAGATGACAAAACAGATATATCAGTACCTGACACTATAAAAAATATTTATGATGAACCACACTAGAAAAAAAAAAGTATCCTATAACAAAGGGGCCGAAGTGTGTCCCAACTAACAGTGATACGCCTAAAAACTGTAAAGTCAGATGTGTCTAAGAAATAAAGAATAAATTTGGGAATTTGACACGCTTACAATTGTTTGAACATTTCTTAGACGAAATTGTGGAGGATATAGTAGAGTTTTTAATAAACTATGCTCAAACTAAAATAACCTGACATTTGTAATTTCAATAAGAACAGTAAGAGAGGACAGAACTCTCCATATTATAATCCGCGATGAAGAAAATGCGCAGACGAGATGCAAAATTTGCAAAATCCAGATGATCTACATATGCAAAAAATATCAGTTTCACCTTGATTCACATTTTTTTTTTAAATTTCATGAGTAATAGAATCAATCTTGTTCAGTTTTTTCATACAATCATGAATATTTAACATTTTGAGCAAAGAAAAGTAGGTGATTGAAATAAAAAAAAAAATTATTTTTTACCAGGAAACTCCCAACGTTGCGTGAGCGCAACGTTGTGTTATGTCAAAATGACAACACATACTGCTAATTTTTAATATTTATCATCTTATTTGAATTACTTTTAAGTGGAATTGATGACAAAATAAAATATTTTTTCAAAATTTCTATTGTCGGGAAGATATGGGTTAATTATTTACTGGCCAAATATTTCAATTTGATTAAAGAGACAATAACGAACATTTTTCTTAATGCGCATATTTATTTTATTTTATTACAATTTAATTGAAAGAAAACTTGATATGACTCTTTTAGTCTGTTAATTAACTCTTTAATTATATTAATGATTTATATTTTAATTCTAAGAAAATTGATTAGTGTAAATTTCCACAAGTTGAACAATTGATATTCAAATTCTAAATCAAGTTTGTTTCTCTTTTTTTATCGGTTAAATACATCTTTTCATTCTGTACAGTTTTTGTTAAAGAAAGTCAAAGTAACAATGTTCTTAACCAAAGATTAAAATTATATTCTTATCAGCCCTTTTAAAACTATTTTTTTATATATATTTCATTTTTTTTCTTTCTTGAAATTATAATTTCTCAATTTACTCTGCGCAAAGTTTTATTTACTTACCTTCATTAATTCTTACACTTAAGCAATTTTTTACAGCTTCCAATCAGTCACATAGGAACCTACATTTCTTTCTGGTCCGTAAAATACCGTAATTCCAGTTCCCTCGTCTACTTTAAATGTTTTTTTTATTTTTTATTAAACTTGCCATCTCAGATTTCATTCTCTTTATTCAAGTTCAAATAATCAGGAAATTCAATTTGTTACCAATATTCTTTAAAAACTTCATCAAAATTTTAGCAGATTCACTCTCTCAAAATTCATAATTTAGATTTGTTTTCTATATTCCCTTTCAACAGATGCGAAGCCTGTTGAAAGTAGGAATTTCAAAATTCACACCACTGAGTTCCGACAAAGAAATACAAAATTCTCTCCCATCTGATGACCCCCCCCTGATCAGGTGTAGCGAGAGTGTGGTCAGCTGGTTCTCCAATAGACCAGTATACCATTATATGGTGGAGGAGCTGGGATGAAAAGTCTAATCCGAAAAGGACCTTAGAATAACAAAAATTAAAAATTTTCAAAAAAAAAAAATAGTCAAAATGCACAAACCGACAACTAGAGCGGATACGCAGAAGTTGGCGGCACAAGAGGGTGCTGATGCACCACTGGCCCACTCAACTGCAATAGTTAGGACAGAGGAAATTGACAATGAACAGGTAGCAATAGACACAACCCCAAAATTAACAACAGAGTTAGGAAAAGTAGAAAATCGGGGAGATATCGCTAGTAACAACAATAATGATAATTCAAATGATGTCATGCAAATTTTAAAACAACTGTCACTCCAAATAAAACAACAATCTAATGAAATCTCAAACCAAATAAAACAACAATCTATTGATTTTAATCAAATGTTTAATCAACAATCCCAAAACATCAATCAGGCAATAGAAATTTTGAATAATAACTATTCTCAACATGCAGACAGAATTAGTCAGTTAGAAAATAATGAAAGTAAACAACAAGAAAATTTTCAACAAAAAACAGAAACAGAAATTTTACAAATTAATGAATCCCTTGCAAATAATACGTTAGGTGCATCAAACAACCCTCTGTTAGAGAGCACAGTTAAACAAATAATAGAGAATAAGGTAAAAGAAAATTTAAATTCGTCACAATTTAATTATTCAAGCATTAGTAATACTAGATCAAAATATTCTCTTTTAGAAATCCAACAACTAATTCAAGGACAACCAAAATTTATGCGAGAGTTACAATTAAATGGTCCCCACCCCAAAGATGTAATTAGAAAATTTCGTAAATTAATAAGCGATCATGAAATAACACCAACCATGTCACGAGATATTTTTCCGTTATTTTTGGAAGGAGAGGCAAAAAATTGGGCATTAGAAAGTTATTATCGGGATATTGAAATTGAAGAAATTCTTGAAAGATTTTTAGAAAAATCTTGGAGTGCGGCCACTCAAGCAACTTTCCTTTCTCAATATTTATATAGTCCAAATTTA
>JAKCPI010012176.1:0-58726 GCA_023213315.1 Euborellia annulipes | reverse complement strand
AAAAAAAATAAATGTTTCCCATTTTATTCTTCAGCCGAGCAACTTCAACTTGTATTCATAATTAATTCATCAAAAGAGAATTAATTTTGAATATGAGTTTTTTATTTAACATTTTGAGATTTTTTTGTTTAGATAGTAAGCGAGAGATAGCAGAAACCAAGAACTGGTGGATTTCTTCAAATGAATTTTGCCAACTTATTATGGTGGATCTTTATGAAAAAGTAATTATCTTTTTCTTATTTTTAATAGTATAGTTCCAGGCCCGAACTCAAAAATTTTCCTGCAGAAACCAACTTTTTTTTACTTTATTTCTTGTTCATACAGGTTGAGAACGGCTTCAAACCTAAATACCCGAGGTGCATTGGTTTAGTAAGGCCGAGGAAGTCGCCCAGTTAGCAGCTCAGCCGATATAGTATTAGCCTATATTTATATATTTTTATGCTTTTATAAAAGATACATAATATATAATAACATTTATAAAGTATTTATTGTTAAAAGATCAATGAAAATCAACCAAATGCATTAAATATTATTAGCTACCATTCTGACACCTCTTGGCAAATTTTTGAATTACTTGATATTTGGGCATACTTTTTATGACACACAACGCCATCTTATCGGGAAAAACATGCGTAACACCTTCGCTCCCAAGCCCCCTTAAGTCTCATGAGATTATATTTCTTACTGATTCAGATATGTATATTTATATGAATTGTTTGTAACGAGTTGTCTGAATACTTACGACCCATGATCAAAAAAAGACGATAGTCCAGCGTCCAGAAAAGGCGAAGCAAAGCCCGCCGAAGACGGGCGGCTTGGCTAGTATTATACTGTATATAATAACAAGTAAAGAGAAGAAATTAACGCTCTACATGCAATAATATCATAGTAGAAATTTTCTTGAGATTGCCAACAAATTGTAGTGTTAAGATAATAAAAACTTGGATAAATATTTGTCGAGTGGCCGGCCAGCAAGCAACATTAAAGGGCGAGTGTCAAAGGTGTTAAATCAGGTGGCACACACAGCTCCATAACCCAATGATTTACGTCTGTTTACCTACAAAACGAGGATTAAGCCCTTCCCGCTAACTCGTAGGGCATGAAATATTATCCATCGAGAAGGACGTAGGCCATTAAGAGAGAGTGAGAGAGAGATTTAAGACCTGCCCGTAGATGCAAGCTCACTCTCTCAAAAAGGAGAGAGAAAATAAAATAAATATTTGACAAGGTAAAGAAAAAAAAATCAAGTATGTGTATTCTATTGAAACAAAGATGGCGCTTTCGAATAAATTCGCCTGCTGCGGAACTTGATCTTTTCTTTTGAATTTGAACTATATTAAACACAAGAGCCTTCATCGTCATTCTTGTATTTCATTGGAAATTGTTGCCATGGTAAAAAAAATCTGGTGTGACTGATCGCACCAGATTTTTTTGTGTCGACATATATTTAGTTTCCGCCGATATATTCGAATTTAAGATGTAAAATTTATAATCATGGTATAATATTTATATTTTGTTCCAACCAGTTCTCATCTTCACTTTTTTGTTGCAACCATTTCTCCTATCCTTCCTATGAAATACTATACAGAGTAAAGTGAGCTTCAAAAGATTTCAAGAGCAAAATGAGAATATACATTTTAAAGGGCATCTAAAAAAAATTAATTTTTTTGAATTTTAATCAAAATCGTTGGAGCAAATTTTGATAAAATCAAAAAAAATCTGAAAAAGTGCATCAGTAAAGTACTAGTACTCTTTGGTCGATTTTGTTCGAAAGCTTCCTGTTACGTCCCAGGGGGGGGGGTACTTAACTTAAATATAAAATTTCAACCTCCTAGCTCAATTCGTTCATAATTTAAATCGAACACAGATACACAGGCAGACAGTCAGACCATGTCGCGAAAACCACTTTTTTGGATTCAGGGGACCTCAAAACGTGTATATCTATCAAAATCTCGACATTAAATTTTTGACATGAATGCAATACTTTCTCTCTCTATATATTTAACATATATAGAGGTAAGAGAAAGTAAAAACAAATATGTTTCTCTATTTATAAATTTTTTATAGGAATTACATATGAATTCTAATATACCGGCCGAAACTTAATATATGTCGACCCAAAAAATCTAGTGTGACAAGCACACTTACCTTCAGGAAGAGAAAGTTGTGTGCTGTGCGACTAGTAACACCAGATTTTTTTAGTCATTTCGCTGATTTGTAAATTTATTAAATTTTATTTTTTTAATAATACTGTACAATAATCTCGATTTCTTATGACGGGGTTCATCTGTTGTCGGGGAAACTCCTAATCCGATTTTCACCACCATTTGGTATTGCTTAACACAATTGAATCGTTTATTTCAGAAACCACCTAAGGGACAAAATTTCAAAAAATGTGTTTTTGGTGCTAATGTACAATTTAAAGGTAAATACATCTTTTAGTGCCGAAATAACCAATGTTCCTCATCAGCAATGCTATTTGGCAGCCTTGAAAATAATCCGTTTATTTCAGAAAGAACCCAAGCGCCGTCGCTTAGGTTCTTTCTGCAGTAAATTTCACTCATGCCCTATAGACATCACGTGTTTTGTGACTCGCAGCCGTCGCTTAGGTTCTTTCTGCAGTAAATTTCACTCGTGCCCTGTAGACATCACGTGTTTTGTGACTCGCAGCCGTCGCTTAGGTTCTTTCTGCAGTAAATTTCACTCATGCCCTGTAGACATCACATGTTTTGTGACTCGCAGCCGTCGCTTAGGTTCTTTCTGCAGTAAATTTCACTCGTGCCCTGTAGACATCACATGTTTTGTGACTCGCAGCCGTCGCTTAGGTTCTTTCTGCAGTAAATTTCACTCGTGCCCTGTAGACATCACATGTTTTGTGACTCGCAGCCGTCGCTTAGGTTCTTTCTGCAGTAAATTTCACTCGTGCCCTGTAGACATCACGTGTTTTGTGACTCGCAGCCGTCGCTTAGGTTCTTTCTGCAGTAAATTTCACTCATGCCCTGTAGACATCACATGTTTTGTGACTCGCAGCCGTCGCTTAGGTTCTTTCTGCAGTAAATTTCACTCATGCCCTGTAGACATCACATGTTTTGTGACTCGCAGCCGTCGCTTAGGTTCTTTCTGCAGTAAATTTCACTCGTGCCCTGTAGACATCACATGTTTTGTGACTCGCAGCCGTCGCTTAGGTTCTTTCTGCAGTAAATTTCACTCGTGCCCTGTAGACATCACGTGTTTTGTGACTCGCAGCCTTCACTTAGGTTCTTTCTGCAGTAAATTTCACTCATGCCCTGTAGACATCACGTGTTTTGTGACTCGCTGGTTTGATTCAAAGGTTACCTAACACTGAGTAGTTAGTTTTCGTGAGTTTTCGATGAAAATTAGGTGTTATTTTGTTGTTTATTATTGCATTATATAGTTCTTAAGCCATGTCGGATAGTTCAGATGATGAACCTATTCCCAAGCGTAGGCGTGGTGTTGCGCACGAAGAAAAATACAAACGGAACATTATTCGGAATGCTAGGCTCAAAGGACTGCAGTACGTCTCTGTATATACGCTGTTGTATATAGACATACTGTAGCGTGTAGTCTACTTGTATTTTTCGATGTAGGCATAGTAAAAACACACTCTTTTTTATACTTAAGTGTGTCTATTACTTACCTTTGATACCAAAACAGGTAAAAATTAATGGTTTGACTTAATTTCAATAATAATTTTTAAAAAATCACTCGTTTATTTCAGAAACCACCTAAGTGCAATTTTTTCAAAAATTAATTACTCAAAAACTTAAAGGAAAAAAATAATTTTTTAAATAGATTATCCCAATAGCATGTTTATGATTTGATAAAAAAATATTTGAAGTAGACTAGACCTATACTTAAGCTGCAAAATAGTTTTTTTTAGTTTTCCGAAAGTTGAAAAAAACGCACTTAGGTGGTTTCTGAAATAAACGATTCAATTGATCTTGGTGGCTGCTCTACAAATCTATTATAAGGCAATGATTGACGCAATATGGATATAATAATAATCATTTATTATTTTGTCAACAAGACTTACCTAACCTTTATTTAATTAAGGTGCGCGTCTCGAAAAACCGTTAGGATACGATTGACTATCGAGTTACTCTAGGCGGCAAGAGGCAAGAGATGGCATTAGTTTTTCCCATAGGGATACAAAGGATTTATTCCCTTTCATTTGAAAGATTCCAGCTAATTAATTAAGGGTAAAAATTAATTATTTTTTAACATAATGATTAGTAATTCAATTATCTATAAGATATAGAGCGAATTTTTTTAAAATATCTTTTATTTAATGCGATTAATCTAAAAAAAAATTTATTTTTTCGAAAAAGGGCTTCTATAAGTTGTAGACATTTTAAATAGCTTTAATTTAAAAAAAAATTGAGGTCGATAGCTTCAAAATTGTGGCCGCTGGAATCTCCCGGGCATAGAAGCACGCTAACCCCTACACCAAGCCCGAGGGCAAGTTAAAAATTAAGGCGAGTAAATAAATAGAAGAAAAAACAAAATAGATATATTTTACGATTTTACACACTAATCTAAAATGTCGGGTGAATTGAAAAGACAGCGAGCGAAACGCTCTAATAAAATTGTCTAAAGTTTTGTTGTATTTAAAAGAATAGCCAAGTTGGAGTTAGTTAAGGGAAATAGGTAGAGGTGGATACTCAAAAGTGGGTATTCATGCTGGATTTAATTGGAAACGTGACAAGAGAGAGAGACTCTTTAGCCAACTTTTCATGACAAGGTAGACGGAGAGAGAGAGAGAGAGGCACATACACTTCTCTCTCTCTTGTATTCGTACATCGTTCGTTCATCCATCCCCTTTTCTTCTTCAGTCATTCTTTCCTATAACTAACATTCTCCTTTGATAATTTACTTTATTTTGATATAAAATTCTTTCATTAGATCATGTCAGGGGCGCCGGAACGAATTTAAATCAGGGGGGGGGCAAAAATTTTTTTTTTAGAAAATTAAAATAATTTAATATGTTCAAATAGTATAAAACAAAATATAAAGCTTTAAAAATTTTAAATAAAATCACAATTTTAATAAAATTAAAATTTTAAAAAATTGCTAGTGATTTATCAAAATTTTTTTTAGGCTATATTTCTACTATTTGAAGGAAATAAATATTTTTAATTTTCTTCTTTTAATTCAATATAAAATATTTTTAAAAATTAGAAATACAATAGGGTCTATATAAAATATTTTGGAAAAAAATGAATTTCTTACTCTTTTAATTTTTAACTTTGCCCATCAACCGTAGGTTGGGCAGGTAAAGTTAATGTAATCGTAAAAAAATTCGAAATTTTTCTGAAGCGGCCAAAATGCGTTTTGAGGTCCCCTGAATCCATTTAAGAAGTTTTTGGAATGATGTCTGTCTGTCTGTGTGTGTCTGTGTCTGTGTGTATGTCTGTGGTAATTTTTTTCGTCAACGAAAACTCAAAAACTATTTGTTCAATTGTTTTGAAATTTTGCACACATAAACTAGAGGTAAAGGTCAAGAACTGAAAAGCTTTTGATAAACATCGGACCATTAGGGAGGCTCTAGGGGGGGGACAAAAATTTTTTCTTACATAACCTATAATTTTTTTTATATATTCAGAAACTAGACTTCCTCCCGAGTAAAATGATATATAATATGTATAACATCGGATTATTAGAAGGGGGGGCTAGGAGGAGGAGCAATATTTTTTTTCTTGAATAGTGGATGGGCAAAGTTGTGCGCTCGGCTTAGTCTGACCCTTTATTTTTAATTTAAAAGATTTTATTTTTCAAAAGTAAAAATGTATCATTTTTAAAAATAAATGAAATAAAAGAAGACATATTGCCCCCCCCCCCCCCGTTCCGGCGCCTATGTAAGGCAATACTAAAATCTATAGATATATACAATAAAATAGTTTAAATTTTTAAATGTTTAATATTACAATATCTTTATTTATTTTCAAAAGAAAGTAAAACAGAAGAGGACTTTCATCATCATCGTTATTAAATATTTATTAAATTATTATTATATCAATAGAAACGATATTTATAGGCAAGGAATATGCATTGATTTTCTAATCTAATTGTGAGCAAGTGTAATAGGTTGCTAATACCATATTCCCAGGAACTCATTAAAGGTAATATGAAACTGGCAAAGTAATTGTCCTGTTTAATAGTTTCAATAGACACCCCCTCCCCTCCCCACTCCCCCCCCCCACTTCCCATTTCGCTTTGATAATAACACATTTCTAATTTCACGTTTAAATACTCTAACTTATTTTCTCTATTAAATTGAAATAATAATAGATAAAATATGCATTGTGATATTTAATACCTTACAAAAGGAGTCTCTCTGGTGGTGCTTTTATTATTATTAAAATTTCATTATATTGTTTTCCGAGTGGTGTGAGTAGAGGTGACCGGACAATGGCCACCAATTATACATGCCGAGGAGATAATATTTTATAAGAGATAATTCTTGTTCAACTTTATTTATTTTTGTTAGGAATTTTTTTTTTTTTTTTTTCTAATTTGATTTGTGGACTTGCAAGAGTTAAGATAAACAAGTACAACCACAAAGTTTTGAGTGGTAGGGGGGGAGGGTGGGGGTGTGGAACTCCTCCCTCCTTTATTAATAATAATAATACATTTACATATGTATGGGGGTGAATATTAATTTATTTTCTAAATTTGAATTTAATATAATAATATAAAGTTTGGGGGATATGTAATTAAAAAGTAATTAACTATTTTTTGTTTTTACACTCACACTTTCCTTTACACACCACCCTAAGGGAATGAAAATATGGTATAATCAAAATTTGAATTTTGTGAATAATTTCAGGGGAGAGAGAGAGGAATGTATTAACTGTTTGTCCGTCCGTCTGTCACACTTCCATTTGGAATTTTGAAACCAAATTTTGCAGTCTTTTAGACAAGGGCGGATACAAGGGGGGGGGGAAAGGAGGTAATTACCCCCCCCCCCAGAAACACCTCTGGATCCGCCCTTGCTTTTAGAGGATATTATAGAGAGTCCAGGAAAAATACTCGGGTCCGCAAATTCTCAAAAGGAGAAGCGCAAAAAAATATAAAAGCTAATTAAAATTAATTAAATTAATAATTAAATCTCTGAAATGAAAAATAATAAACATTGTTATATAATTAAATTTTTGGATTAATGATACAAAAACAGACATACCTATAGACCCCCATGTACAAATAGCCACTTACGCCGATGATATAGCAATATACTACAGCAATAAAAACCTCAAATGCATGAAAAATAGGTTAGAAAACTACGCCATAGATATCCAAGAATACCTAACCTACTGGAAGCAAGCACTAAACCCCACCAAATCCGAAGCCATCCTCTTCACCAAGAAACGGAAATATCTACACACGACAATAGACATCGGAGGCTGTTCTCTAAAATGGAATCCCGTTGTCAGGTACCTTGGCCTAAAATTTGACCGCAGACACAACTGGCTTGCTCACTGCAAAACTGCATCAATCAACGCAAAAACAGCAAAGAGGGTGCTATGGCCTCTTCTGAACCGGAAAAGTCCTCTCCCAATTGACTACAAAATCCAACTCTACACGGCAATAGTTCGACCCAGGCTCAGTTATGGTGCTCCCATCTGGTCCAAATCTGCTTCTCCTTCCAGTATTCTCCTCCTTAAAAGAGTACAATCCACCACACTTCGCCTCATCGCTCATCCACCTGCAGGCATCACAAATGCTATTATTGAAGAAGCTCTTCAACTCGAAGGATTTGAAGAATTCTTAAGAAAGATATCTAAAAGACACGAAAACCGACTGGAGGTTCATCCAAATCCACTGATAACAAGTAATTAATTTAATCTAAATGTACCAAAATTAAAAATCTTTTTGTTTGTGTTTCTTTTCCTTTTCTTCTTTATAAAAAATTAAACATAGGGTTTTTTTCTTAATTTTTCCCTATATAAAAACAATTTAAAAAAAAAAAAGTTCAAAAGAGCCACATAAAATAAAGAGAGAGGAAAAGAGCTTGTCTCGGAGCCTCTAATAAATGTATTATATTTGTAAATACATTCGCCAAGTGCGAGAAATGTATATTTAAAGTGTGAAATAAAAATGATTTGATTTTTTTTTTTTGATAATGATACAAAAAGAGGATGCAGCCAATAATAAAAAGCATCTGTTTTTGTCTGCATCCTCTTTTTGTATCATTAATCCAATTGTATAACAGCCACAATTTGTTATAAACTATAATTAAATTTTCATTTTTTTTTCCTTACACGAGGGAGGATAGGATGAGGAAGAGGCCAGTCCCGTGAGCGACTGATTTTTGGGGAGCAGAGAGGTGAAGGGCCTCTTACTCCCAAACATTGGGAATCGGGTTGTTGGCCATCTGCGCCAGATACCGGTACAAGGGTACGGTGCGTGTCTGCGTGCACAATGCACCAGGGGTAAATAAATAACCGGGCAATGTTTTTTTTTTTTTTTTGTAGACTATTGAGGGTTTTTATGCCGTAATTTAAGGTATTTCCCTCAGATAAAAAAAAAAAAAAAAATTCCTTACAAGTGAAGGGCGTACTCAAGGAAAAATCTCTAGGATTTCCTCCACGGAAGCACCGGACATACACGGATAGGGCCAGGGCCTTCCTCGAGAATTTCCCTAAGCATTTTCTGAAGGTCAACAAACTAATACCCGTATTCATAGTCATTGCTTGAGGAAGAAGGAATCCTTAGGCCTATATTAAATGTATAGATATAAGGATTCCTTTTTCCTTAAGGAACAACTATGAATACTGGTATAATTCTCTCTAATAAAATTTTATCATATTTTCCAAAATTTAATTAAAATTCAATAAAAATAAATACATTTTAAGCGAAAAACAAAATTTATTTATTTATTTTAAGGTCTTTTTCGGCATCTAAGCTCATTTAGATCACATCCTTATTTATTTCAAATAATTGGTATCCATATACATTTGAAATAAATATTTCTCGCTTGGGACGGGAAGCGAACCCGGGACCCCAGAAGCCAATGTCCCTTCCCTGAGCCACGGGTTACGGGGTATTTGAAATATTCCAAATACATATTTTAAAATTCCCACCTGAGGCCGCTTGTCGTGGCCATACTTTACACGCAGCGAAAAGCTGACCGAATTCCAGCCTTGAGGAAAATAGTATTGAATTTCAATCGTATCGGGCTTGGTATAGTCGGTAGCGGCCTTGTTTACCAAGGGTTGCGGGTTCAGACCTCCAGGTAGCCCGATGATTTTATTTAGGCCATTTGGATACCAAATTCAGGCCGGGCCTTGAGGAAAGTCCAATGGTGTATGGGGGTTTGGAGATGAGACTCTGATTGACCAAACAGTCGGTACACCAGCCATTTTTATATCTTGAAGATCCACTTTAAATAGTTATATCGTAAGCGGAAATGTATCTAATTACCTGAATAGTCGACTACAAAAGAATCTGGTGCGACCAGTCACACCAGATTTTTTACTCGTCAAATGATATATCCGTAATAGCTAGCACATCTACTCAAGTAGGAAGTTAATTTGCAATTCCCTTAGTCAGCTGATTTTGAGGTAAAGAGCCTTATCAGAGGCCCCTCACCTGCCATAAGAAGGGAGCCAGCCACTCGACTCGGCTCTCGTATCTCGATGTCACGTCCCCTTTTGGTTAATTAGTTGTAAAAATAGCCCGAGGGGCTCTCTCTGCGTTGTCTTTTCTTATCGGTCCACCAATGACAAAAGTTTATTTCTTGTTAAATTAAATTGAGATTTACTCTAAAGATACTTTAAGAAAGGTTTAATAAAAAATACAAAAAACTTTTCTACTTTAGGGGGGTGTCTGATACTAAAGTCAGTGGATGCCTATCAATGTGGTGAGATAAAAACTATTATAAATTATTATATGATTACTAGCCGCGCAGCCCGCCTTGTCCGGCGGTATCTATTATTCTGTTTGAATTAATAAATAAAAAATATTAATTATTCTCTTAAGAGGGTAAAAAAATGAAAGTTTTTGCTTTATTTATTTAATTCACACAGGTGACGTTTCGGTTCCCTGTTTGAACTGTCCTCAAAGCTGGCGAAATGTCATTATGAAAGTGCCACAGTGGATTTTATACATCGCATATTTATTATATAAAGGTTTGGTTTAACAATGTATAAAATCCATTGTGACACTTCCATAATGACATTTCGCCAGCTCTGAAGATGGTTCAACCATGGAACAGAAACGTCAGCAGTGTGAATTAAATAAAAAAAGAAAAAGACTCAACCATTTTTCTACCATCTTATGAATATAACATCACATTTGTAAATATTAATTATGTTGATGTATTTTATCTTATCTTATCTTATACTATTAAACGAGCAATGCACGTTTGTAAGCACATCAGTTCTCAAAAAGGGCTCTAACGATTTTTTTTTTTCAAATTTTAAATATATACTATTTCCGGTACCAATATGAAATTGCACTAGGTCTCGTCTTTGGGAAAATTCGGGTACTAGTACTTCACTGATGCACTTTTTTAGTTCTTTGACTTTTTTCGAAATTCTCTTTAAAGATTTCTTTGAAATTTTAAATATTTACTTTATTCCCGGTATAAAAAACAAATTCCGTTTGATCTCGTCTTTACAAAACCTGGGGTACTAGTACTCTAAATGAATAAATAAATTTATTACGACCCGCTTAGAGGCACCAATCCTAACAAATACAACAAAACAAAACAAAACAAAAAAAATAATAGAAATGTATGCCCATTAACAATCAACATGTTCATGAATTTCCATCGAAAGAAATAAAAAAAAAAACAATTATCAAAAAATTCGCGCAAGCCACGAATGTACTTTTTTAGTTTTTTTCCAATTTAAAAAAAAACGACCGAGCTCCTCCTCGGTCTACCCTGAACTAAATATCAAAGGACAATTTTTTTTCAATTTTTTTTTATTTGAGGGGAAAAAAAAATTACAGTATAAAAACTCTCAAGGCCTAAAAAAAAAACAAAAAAACAACAACATTCCGTGTTTGTTTACCCTTGGTGCATCGTGTACGGACCCAGTATATGTACAGTGAAGGACATTATTAAGTCCCACCACCCATACGTTTTCTACTTGTGATTGTTTTATTCTTTTTAAAAAAATATTATATATTTTTTAATGGAAACTTTCATGGTTCAAACTTAGAAAATTTTCAATAAAGATTTTCACTTTCTTTTATAAAAACAATGAAATAATCACATGTAGAAAACACATGGGTGGAACTTAATATTGTCCCTCACTGTACAGTCGACGCCACAACAGTGGCGGATCCAGAGGTGTTTCTCTGGGGGGTAATCTGGAGTGACTGGTCGCACAGCACACATTTTTTTCTTAATTTCGGTAATTTAAAGGCGCATTCTGTACTTGTTTGCCAAAATATAAATATAAATCAAATTTTTAAGTATTAATTTTTAAAATTTTACATTAAAAATACATTTTTTTTTTCGAAAAAAAGTATTTTTTTCAAATCTCAGGCGAGGGGGTAATTACCCCCTTTACTCCCCACCCCCTTGTATCCGCCCTTGCGCCACAAACAAGTCCCTGAAGTGCTTTAGCGTTGTCATTAAAAGCAATTTGGTATATGAGAACCCAAGTATTTTTCATTGGCTCCCCAATAACGGCGTTAAAAATGTTCATTTTTTTACTTTTTTAAAATAAATCTTTGAAATTTAGACTTTTTAATTTAATTTATTAAATTTTCATAAGTATATTTTTAAACCAGTGCCTACGTTTGATAGAATTTGTATAAATCACGCATTTTAAGATAGATGGAAGATCAGTTTTGATATTTTTTAACCACTTGTTAAAACAAATATCCTTTCAAAAAATTGGTGGCAGGAATTAGTTCACGTACAAAACAAAACAAAAAAAAAAAAAAGGAAGAAAGAGAGAAAGATTTTTCTCAGTGTACAAGAGACAGAGACAGAGAGAGAGAGAATCTGGCAAGCGGCCGTGTGCATATATACGTAGCTAACCAGAACAGTTATTTATCACCTCTTTTGACAGAGCAATTTCGGAAGCCAACACCTCACCATAACTGATTCAATTTGCCCTCCGTCTAATTTAAAGAGATCCCCCTCCCCTCCCTCCCCTCTCATCCCACATTTCATTATATCAATGATCTATTTCGAATTTGTCTCGTTTAGAAAATGAAGAATGATTGGCCTCTCTCTCTCTCTCCCTCGATTTATTAATAAATGGCTAGTAAAGAATATAGATGGTAAAATAAAAAACAGCTTAGTTCAGCTAAAGTGTGAAATTAGTTACCAAAAATGAATAATGAAAAAAAAGCTTAGATCAACTCTAGTGTGAAGTTAGTCATCATAAAAGAATTATGAAAAATTGCTGAGTGATGATCTCTTTTAATCTGTTATCTATTTAAACTTAATACAAAATTCACTTGGAGTTTTGGAGCACTTAATGCAAACATTGGAACAAAAAGATACGGTCTCAATAATCTTTATATTTTCTTCTAATAGATGGCACCAGGCGCAAAGAGGGAAAGGAAACTAATTTGTTTAAAAAATTAGTTTCTTTTAAATTATTTTATTTTAAAATAATTTTTAAAAGAATTTTGTTGAATTTTGAGTGAGTGATTAAACCATCAGGGACTGATGAAGGTGAAGGCGAAAGGGGGAAGATACCAAATTTCCGCGTTACAAACGGTCAAACGGTACGACAGACAGTTTTTGTCTTTTCTATATTAGTATAATATAAAATGGATGTTTAGCCCATATTAGATAAAGAATGATGGATTATATTTGATTGGACTCAGTTATACTCTGGTGCCATCTGTTAGAAGATATTATACCTTGGTGCCATCTATTAAATATTAACCCTGTATATCAAAATATTATACCCTGGTATATCAGAAATTATACCCTGTGCCATCTATTAGAAGATATACCCAGGTGCTATCTATTAGAAAATATTATACTCTGGTGCCATCTATTAGAAGAAATTATACCCTGGTGCCATCTATTAGAAAAAATTATACCCTGGTGCCATCTATTAGAAAATATTATACTCTGGTTGCCATCTATTAGAAGATATTATACCCTGGTGCCATCTATTAGAAGAAATTATACCCTGGTGCCATCTATTAGAAGAAATTATACCCTGGTGGCATCTATTAGAAGAAATTATACCCTGGTGCCATCTATTAGAAGAAATTATACCCTGGTGCCATCTATTAGAAGAAATTATACCCTGGTGCCATCTATTAGAAGAAATTATACCCTGGTGCCATCTATTAGAAGAAATTATACCCTGGTGCCATCTATTAGAAGAAATTATACCCTGGTGCTATTCACTACCCTGTGTCAAAGTACCCTGCCATAGGTCACTTTGTCACACTTGAAAGGGCTTAGAGAAAAACAAATTAATCCATACTTAGACAATTACTAGAAAGCTGATTAATTAGTAGCAGTGATATAATATGTCAATTTGACGACTCTCAAAAATTTATTATTTTTCATGGGTTTTTTCATTAAATCATAAGAAAATTATTAACATTGTTGAAAAAAAAAATATTTGTCCTACAAAATATATGGTTTGATCAAAGAGTCCCCCCCCCCCCCTTCCAAAACGCACATGTTCGAAGTGCGGGACTGATCAAACCATATATTTTGTGGACAAATATTTTTTTTTTCAATAATGTTAATAATTTTCTTATGATTTATTGAAAAAACCCATAAGCCTAAATAATAATAAATTTTTCGGAGAATCGTCAAATTGACATATTATATCCCTGCTACTCCTGTTAGCTATCACAATCAAGAATTGTAAGAGAGAAAAATGGTCGTCTCATCAAAATGAATGAATGATTGATAGTAATAACTTGTAAAAATGGGCCCGGGATCCTTTACTTTCGATTATTAATCCTTCATTTTTCTTCTATTGTAAATTGATTTTAAAATCGATTTTTGTTTAATCTTTGTGTTCACCTGCTCTTATAATTGGAAAATATTCTCAATAGAAATCAGAGTGTCTTTTTGCTCTCTCTCTCTCTCTCTCTCTCTAACAAAAGCTGTTGTATAAAGATTAATTGAATTAATAACAAAAACAAACAGCATTGATCTTAGCAATTTATTGTTCTTTTGTTGTTGGCCGATGTAAACATAAACCTATTTATTCGATTCGCCAAGCAATGATGATCAAACGGGGCCGAGAGCGAGGCACTTAGAGGCTGCTTTGGACCCGTTTTAATCTCAAGGCGTGTGAGACCCTAAATGTGTAGGGGCTCGGGCTTTGTGATGGTAATTGTACTCTTTGAAGCCCTCGGCCATTATCCTCTTTGCTCAAAAAAAATAAATAAATAAATAAATAAATAAAAGTGCTTTGAGTACTGTATAGTACAAAGTTCATCATTTCGTTATCTACTATAAAGGTGGTCAATATACATATAAGAGTGTTTTGGCGAGAATTTTATTTACCTTCTCATACATATAAAAAAAAAATCTGGTGTGACTGGTCGCACAGCACTTGCCTTCTGTAATTGAAAGTTGTGTTCTGTGCTTGTCACACCAGATTTTTTTGTGTCGAGATATATTTATTTTCCGATAGTACGGTACATTTGAATTTTAAAAGTTTATAAACTATTTGTTTATTTATATTTTGTTACCATAGCAACCATATGGAGAAATTGCTATTTTTCCTATGAAGAACAAGAGTAAAGTGGTCTTCAGAAGATTTCAACGGCAAAATGAGAATATACATTTTAAAGAGCATCTAAAAAATAATTGATTTTTGAATTTTAAACAAAATAGCTTGAGTGAATTTTGAGAAAATCGAAAAAAACTGAAAAAGTACATCAGCAAAGTACTAGTACTCTTTGGTCGATTTTGTTCAAAAGCTTCGTGTCACGTCCCAGGAAGGTGCTCAAATTAAATATAAAATTTCAACCTCCTAGCTCTTTTCGTTCTTGAGATATATTGTTCACAGACAGACACACACACAGACAGACCATGTCGCGAAAACCACTTTTTTGGATTCAGAGGACCTCAAAACGTGTATATCCATCAAAATCTCGGCATGACATGAATCCAATACTTTCCCTCTATATATTTCATATATAGGGTAAGAGAAAGTACAAATATAATAAATGAATTTTTTTTTTTAAATTGTTCTTTAATTTCTTAGATTTTGGTGTAAATTAAACTCTATAGTGCTAACCCGAGACCAACTTTGTGAATATTCTATTATTTAAGGGGGGGGGTTGGGTTCCCCCATTTATTTCAACTCTATTTTTTTTTTTATTTTTAAAATTTATATATTTTAAAATATAATTTTTTTTTTTTTTTTAATAAATAAATTTTTTTTTTTTTTTATTATATATAAAATAAATTATTTTATAAAAAAATATTCTTATATATAAATAAATTAATTTTAATTATTATAAAAAAAAAATATTTTTTTTTTTTTTTATTTATTTAAAAAGAAAAGAATAAAAAAAAAGAAACTCTTTTTTTTTTTAAAAAAAAAAAACCCCCCCTTTCCCCCCCCAGGGGAACGGGAGAAAAAGCTTTCTAACACTTTTCGAGACGCGCACCTTAAGACGAGAAGTTCACCTAGTCAATACGAGAGGCGCCACTGATCAAGTGCGCCTGCTAGTTAGGCAAAATCTTGCCAATAGAGATACAATACTTGCCTATCTCTTCTTCTATCTTCGCCTGATTATTCCCAAGGTACGGGGTCGGCGGGGGAGGGTTTTTGCGACCGGAAGAAATAGAACAGGCCGGCTCGGTCTGACGCCTGTTGAAAATATAGAAGGAAGGGACAGAAATGTAAAGAATAGAAGGTCTGACAGTCCCAGCTCGTGGTCGCCATCCACGTACCCACAAGATGTGGGCCCCTGAGCACCATTTCTTGCCTAATAATTAAATTGTAAAGTCTAATAATTCAAGCTCTAAAGGGGATCCCATCAGAAATACGTATAAACTAATTTAAAAAATCTGGTGGGACTGGTCGCAAAGCACGCAACTTCCTCTTCGGTAATCGAAAGTTGTGTTCTGTGCTTGTCACGCCATATTTTTTGTGTCGACATATATTTAGTTTCCGCCAATATATTAAAATTCAAGATGTACAATAAAATTTATAAACATGGGAAAATATTTATATTTTGTTACCATGGCAACCATCTTTCCTATCCTACCTGTAAAGTACAAGAGTAAAGTGTGCTTCAAAAGATTTTAAGGGAAAAATGAGAATATACATTTTAAAGAGGATGTAAAAAAAAATTGATTTTTGAATTTTAATCAAAATCGTTAAAGCGAATTTTGAGAAAATCGAAAAAAACTGAAAAAGTACATCAGTAAAGTACTAGTAATTGTATGCTGTTGCACTTTAATTTTATATAGTTGACTATTTATTTGTTTGATCTCTGTTATAATATCATATTGAGGATCATTTATAATTGACCTTGGTGGCGCCGGGGGCGCAACAACATCTGGTGTCGCCAATATAAATCGCAACGGGGTTGACAAAGTGGCGGAAATTTGTCAGATGGGGGCGGGAGGAAATTAGCTAGCGCAGGTGGGTGTGCCACTTCACTGGCAGGTGGCGCTGTCAACGCGTTGTGTGCTGGAGGAGGGGGTGGGGCGGGGGACAACGGCACGAGAGGCGACATCGCGCACTGATATTAGCCTCAGTTGACAGCTGCGCCGCCGCGCTATTGATGGAAGCAAACTGCCTTCTAACTAAACACACCCAACCAACTCTCGATTAATTTAAACCAACAGCCAATCTTAAGATATTTATTAAGTCACACCTCCAGGATGTTGATTTTAAAGGGGAGCAAACCTCATCAGACAAGTTTACAAATTGTTAATTTCTCGGATCCTTTATTAGTAAAGTATAGAGTGTAAAAAGAAATATTTAAAAAAAAAATTTGGTGTTTGGAGGAATAAAATTAGCTTTCAGTTGAATTAATTTTATACTTAATTTAATGCAGACGTTTCGGAAACCATCAACAGTTTTTTAATGTGAGAATCTGCTGAGAATCATAGTGGCGAAAGTCTTTTTAGTGATCCAGGAAGCTGTAGGAGGTAAACATGGTTACATGCAACGCCATTGAGCGGGCAGGGGCGGATTAAAGGGGGGGGCGAGGGGGCAATCGCCCCCCGAGAAGAAATTCACAATGTTATAAAAACTAGTAATCTAAAGAAATTATGATTTCCGGGCTTTAATTTCAATTGTATTTGTTACCAATCAATTTAAATAAATAGGAAAGAGGTCTAAATGGCCATAGATGCCCACAAAGTCCTTAAATAAAAAAAAATAACCTCAGTTTTTTTCGATTTTCTCAAAATTTGCTCCAACGATTTTTTTTTTTAATTCAAAAATCAATTAATTTTTAGATTCTCTTTAAAATGTATATTCTCATTTTGCAATTGAAATCTTCTGAAGACCACTTTACTCTTGTTTTTTTTTTTTTTTTTTTTTTTTTTTTTTTTTTTTTTTTTAAACATTCACACTTTTTTTCTCATTCACACTCACACTCACACACACATTCATACAGTCTTTTCGGCAACTCAGGCCATATAAGACTTTTTACGATATCCGTTATTAATAAATATACATATATGGGGTCCAGGCATTCTTATTTAAGCCATTTGGTATCCAATTGGCTTAAATAAAATCATCGGACTGCCTGGGGTCCGAACCCGCGACGTTTGGTATATGAGGTTAGCACGCTAACACTTTACTCTTGTATTTCATAGTGAAGATAGGAGAAATGGTTGCCATGGTAACATAATATAAATATTTTCCCATACTTATAAATTTTACATCTGAATTCAAATGTTCCGTACTGTCGGGAACTAAATATATGTCGACACAAAAAATCTGGTGTGACAAGCACAGAACACAACTTTCGATTACCGAAGGTAAGAGAAAGTTGTGTGCTGTGCGCCAGTCCCAGATTTTTTTATATTTTTTTATTTATTTTGCCTGCGCTATAGGCCATCCCGCCAGTTTTAACATTAGGCAGAATACAAAAACATTCATAAAAATAACACTAATATAACTAAACACCTTTCAAAACCACTGATAGAAATACTAAATATAAATAAACACATTACAAGAACAACATTCATACAAATAACAATAATATTAATATAAATAAACAATCTGACAAAAACACTGCTCAAAGTTGAAAATTGTTTCTAATTATTTTACGGTACTTTTTCTTTCAATTCCTATTTTTTCGAGAGATTTAACCGTATATTAGGCAGCTCTATTTATACAGATATATTGAAACTCATATATTTCAAGTCTTGATGGGAAGGGGGTAATTACCCCCCCCCTGAATCCGCCCTTGCCTGAAATACTAAATCTCACTAAGAAATTGTTTCGCTCGTATTAAAAACATTTTACCTTTGATTGGCTATCAATGCCTTCCTTTCTGGAAAAAGAAGAATTATTTTTTTGGCTGACATTTCGGGCGCAATCCTCTGTAACAACAATACCCACGAGTTCTTGAGAAATGGCGCGGCTTACAATCGAAACGTTGACAAATTTTTCTTACCGCATTTACATACATTTCAAAATTTCCCTTTACTAATTCCCCCCCCCCCCCCCCAAAAAAAAAAAAATTGCTCTCAGCCGCAGCGTGGAAAACAAACCCACCCTATAGATATTATCAAGAAAAAAAAAAAAGAATACAATTTCTAACAATGACGTCTCTTCTTTGATGTTTGAATTAGATAATATTCATTCTCTAGGGATTCGTATATGCTTCTTGAGCACCCTTTAGAGCAAAGTAAATATCCTATATTACATTTATGACTTTATATCTATCTCCCCCCTCCCCCCTTGTCTTCCTTCACTTCATTTGATACGGGAGACAAGGCCAACTTTAATCGAGTTATAGCCTCTTATTGTAATGCATAGTTATGAGTTGGATAAGTTTATTATTAGCTTATAAGTAGCGTCGACTAATAGATATCTTATGTCGAGAGAGGGAATTTCCCTAGGGAAAAAGTATCGCGGAATATATAATTCTCTATAGGAATTATATTATAGAATAAGAATGATGGACCCCTAGGTTGAAAAACATATTGAGATACTAGCTGCGGTAGGGTTGCCTTCGGCAACCCTACCCCGCTAGCCCTGGCGGGCGGCGTCTCGGGATATGACTAAGAGTTGTCCAGATAAATGTATTTTAATTAATTATGAAAAAGAGTTTTTATTTTTTATTTTAAATATTTGATTAATATATTTTTCAATTATTTACACCCTAAGGAAGCGTAATTTTAAATTTTATTAAAAACGAATGAAAAATAAATTTCAGGGGGGGGCAGGGGGGTGTTTGAACTTTCTGATGTCTAAAATACCATTTTTCAATTATTTACACCCTAAGAAAGCAACATTTTAAATTTTATTAAAATCGAATGAAAAATAAATTTCAGGGGGGTCAGGGGGGTGTTTGAACTTTCTGATGTCTAAAATACCATTTTTCAATTATTTACACCCTAAGAAAGCGTCATTTTAAATTTTATTAAAATCGAATGAAAAATAAATTTTAGGGGGGTCAGGGGGGTGTTTGAACTTTCTGATGTCTAAAATACCATTTTTCAATTATTTACACCCTAAGAAAGCAACATTTTAAATTTTATTAAAATCGAATGAAAAATAAATTTCAGGGGGGTCAAGGGGTGATTGAACTTTCTGAGGTCTAAAATACCATTTTTCAATTATTTACACCCTAAGGAAGCGTAATTTTAAATTTTATTAAAAACGAATGAAAAATAAATTTCAGGGGGGGGCAGGGGGGTGATTGAACTTTCTGAGGTCTAAAATACCATTTTTCAATTATTTACACCCTAAGAAAGCAACATTTTAAATTTTATTAAAATCGAATGAAAAATAAATTTCAGGGGGGGGGGCAGGGGGTGATTGAACTTTCTGGGGTCTAAAATACCATTTTTCAATTATTTACACCCTAAGAAAGCAACATTTTAAATTTTATTAAAAACGAATGAAAAATAAATTTCAGGGGGGGCAGGGGGGTGATTGAACTTTCTGAGGTCTAAAATACCATTTTTCAATTATTTACACCCTAAGAAAGCGTCATTTTAAATTTTATTAAAATCGAATGAAAAATAAAAAAAATAAAATTTTAGGGGGGTGGGGGCGCAGAGCGGAAAAATCTTTTCAAATGTCGAATTGTTAGGGGGAAGAAGAGTTTTTATTTTTCATTTTAAAGATTTGATAAATATATTTTTCATAAAGCGAGTTAGATCCTGTTTTCCAATGCTTTGCTATGGGGTAATTGAATACCCCCAAAAAGGGGGGTTCCCTACCCCTAATTCGATATAATGATAGCCTAAAACCACCCCCGGAAAATTCCCTACCCATTAAAAAAAACTCCATGAAAATCGGTCCAGTAGTTTCGGAGTCTATGCGTTACAAACAGACAGACAGACAGACAGAGATTGTCTTTTATATAATAGTATAGATATATATAGATTCTTCCCCTTGAATATGAGGATAGGTGCATGCTAAATTCTAAAAATCTGGTGTGACTGGTCGCACAGCACACAACTTTCTCTTTCGGTAATCGAAAGTTGTGTTCTGTGCTTGTCACACCAGACTTTTCGACAGAATAATTCATTTGAATTCAAGATGTAAATTTTTTTTTTTTTTTAAACATTCACACTTTTTTCTCATTCATACAGCTTTTCCGGCAACTTAGGACATATAAGACTTTACGATAACGGTTATATATGAGAATATATCTATTGTGGGGTCAGGCATTTCTTTTTAAGCCATCTTGTATCCAAATGGCTTAAATAAAATCATCAGACTGCCTGGGGTCCAAACCCGCGGCGTTCCTTATAGAAGGTAGGCACGCTACCAACTACACCAAACCCGAGGGCGATGTAAAATTTATTAACATAGAAAAACATTTATATTTTGTTACTAAGACCGGGTAAATAAACGGGGAATGTTTTTTTTGTAATTTAAGGCTTTTCCCTCAAATAAAAAAAAAAAAAAATATTTATTGCTAAGCGACTGGATTCTGTACAGAAATTAACAGTTTCGGAGTTCAATTGTCTCCATCCTCAGGCTTGTAACAAAGATTTTACATTTATATACCTTCTGAACATGACACAATCTCTTTATAAAAACAATTCATAATTGAGATGTAAGTAGTGGCTGTGTATGTTGAATTAAAGGATATATGTAAGCAGAGGCAGCCAAAAATAAAAATCTCTGAATGCTTAACCAATCAGCCGGAGACGTTAATTCCATCCCGTCCATTAATCAAATATACCATTTAATGGACTGAGGATGGTTTATAATAATTAGACCGAAACGTCTCCGGCTGATTGGTTAAGCATTCAGAGATTTTTATTTTTGGCTGCCTCTGCTTACATATATCCTTTAATACAATCCATAATTGTCTAATGTTAACATATATAAATTTTTTTATAAAATCCTAGTCAATTGATAAAAAATATTTAATATAAAAATTCTTTCAAAATTAATTAACATTTCTTTTAATTATCTATTTTTAAAATTTATCTAATTTAAAGCATAGGATTTTTTTTTTTTTTTTTTTTTTTTTAAAAACATTCACACTTTTTTCTCATTCGCACTCACACTCACACACACATTCACACAGTCTTTTCGGCAACTCAGGCCATTTAAGACTTTAGACGATAAGCGTTGTAATTAATGTATATATATTGAGGGTTCAGGCATTTCTATTTAAGCCATCTGGTATCCAAATGGCTTAAATAAAATCATCGGACTGCCTGGGTCCGAACCCGCGACGTTTGGCATATGAGGTAGCCACGCTACCTACTATGCCACACCCGGGGGCAAGCATAGGATTTAAAGGTATTGCAAGGTACTAAATTAAGATGATTAAATTAGATAAATTTTAAAAATAGATAATTAAAAGAAATGTTTTTTTTTTTTTTTTTTTTTTTTTATTAAAAAAAAACATTCACACTTTTTTCTCATTCACACTCACACTCACACACTCATTCACACAGTCTTTTCGGCAACTCAGGCCATATAAGACTTTAAACGATATCCGTTATTAAATAAATATACATATATGGGGTCCAGGCATTCTTATTTAAGCCATTTGGTATCCAATTGGCTTAAATAAAATCATCGGACTGCCTGGGGTCCGAACCCGCGACGTTTGGTATATGAGGTTAGCACGCTAACCTCTACGCCATGCCCCGAGGGCAAAAGAAATGTTAATTAATTTTGAAAGAATTTTTATATTAAATATTTTTTATCAATTGACTACGATTTTATAAAAAATTTTATATATGTTAACATTAGACAATTATGAATTGTATTTATAAAGAGATTGTGGTATGTTCAGAAGGTATATAAATGTAAAATCTTTGTTACAGCCTGAGGATGGAGACAATTAAACTCCGAAACTGTTAATTTCTGTACAGAATCCAGTCGCTTAGCAATAAATAATAAAATTTAAAACAATCATTTGTTTTGATACTCCCGAATAAGACCTGCGAGATCTAAGAGTAAACTTCCAGATTAATTGATTTTTGAATTTTAATCAAAATTTTTGGAGCGAATTTTGAGAAAATCGAAAAAAACTGAAAAAAATGCATCAGTAAAGTACTAGTAATTTTTAACGGATTTTGTTCGAAAGCTTGGTGTCTGGTCCCAGGAGGGTGCCAAACCTAAATATATTTCAACCGCCTAGCTCTTTCCGTTCTTGATATATTTTGTTCACAGACAGTCAGACAGACCATGTCGCGAAAAGCACTTTTACTTTTTTTGAATTCAGGGGACCTCAAAACGTGTATATCCATCAAAATCTCGACATCGAATTTTTGACATGAATTCAATATATTAACATATAGGCAGGGCCGCAGACAGGGGGGCAGGGGGCTATATCCCCGGGGCCCGGGCCCATTGCGCTCCCACCTTAAAATTCTAATAAAAATTAAGTTTCATGGTTAAAATTTCAATTGAAAAAAATCATTTTCTTGAAATTTTTTTTCTTCAGGGGACCCGGGCCTTTTAACCTCAAATCAAGTTTGATCTTTTCGCGACTCAGGAAGGCTAAAAACGCAGATTTCAGTGGCTAATTTTCAACAAATTTTCAATCCCCCCAGATTTCTTCCGAATTTCTCTGTCCGGATCTGGCCTCGATAAATTAAAACTTTGTAACTCTTTGTTTAGGAAATTTTGAAAAAATTTTATATAACTTTATTTAAATAAATATTGTAAGCTATGTATAACTATTTCAAAAGTTGTGTCAAAAACTGTGTAAAAAATTGTTGGCATGAAGGCCACAATAGCCTTTTATATACTAAAAAAAAAACTAAGTTTTTTTTTTTTTGTCTGCGGCCCTGCATATAGGTAAAATAAAGTAAAAATCAATTATCCCTAAGAAATGGAAAGCGAAACTCTACCTCAGCGTTAACGCCTCGGGCAATATAAAATTCCTATCTCAACTTGTTATTTTAAAATTTCAAAATGCATTCAATAAAATATTAAATAGAAAAGAAAAAAAAATAAAATAAAGATTAATGAAAGTTTGAATTTTATTTTTGCTACGTGCGAATTATTTGTTTAATTTGTAAGAGGGTTAAGTGTTTATTATGTTTCGGTTTCCATTTATTGAATTGCTTGCATTCGAGACTTTGCGAAACGAGTAAAGTCATAAAAGGTGAAATGGAGGTAGGTGTGCACTACCACCAACACTAAAATCGTGCAGAGAATCCCTTTTCCAAAGAGATGTCGGTTAACACCAATTCGTATGCAATTCACTTGGCCAACATAACACACAAGCTGGAGGCATTAGGCTGCTGCCAATTTCAAATATTTATTTATGTTTTAATGAAAATAGAATTGGAAATTATTAAATAAAGCAAACATCCTGGCACCAAAACAAGAGAGGCGAAATCTACATCTCTGCGCTATTGTCCTCATAAAAGTTGGAGGTTCCATTCCAATTATTAATTACATTACGTAATTAAGACAATAATAACCGAATAAAGGATGGAAAATCTTCGAATACTCTCAATAGAGACGACCTATGAGATACGTATCATCAGAAAGAAAGCTTGGGATACTGCCATCACCTTGTTTACGATTCTACACCTTCCATATTCACCAGATCTTACCTCATCTGATCTCAGATCTCAAATAGTTGCCCAGAGATGAGGTTATCACCTATTTTGAGGCAAAAGAAAAATCCTTCTATAAGAAATATATAAGA
Source organism: Euborellia annulipes (assembly GCA_023213315.1). NCBI lineage: Eukaryota > Metazoa > Arthropoda > Insecta > Dermaptera > Anisolabididae > Euborellia > Euborellia annulipes. The sequence goes on along the minus strand of JAKCPI010012176.1, from coordinate 34,465 downwards.
ATGGAATGATTGTATCCGTATCGGTATGGAAAGTGACTGATGCCCATTTGCACCGTTTGACATTACGTCTCTCTTTACTAAGTGTACTTAAACTAAAGTGTCTCTTAAATAGCTTGTTTGTTCTTTTAATCATGGAATAGTAAAGGATTGCATAAATGTGCAACATGGCAACGTTGTAAATTTTAGAGATATTCTGGTGATTTTTGATACACTAACCTTCCGCAAGACATTTTCTCTTTCATTGTTGATTAGCAAACATTTGAAATTTTTTTTTCTTTAATTGAAAAATAATGGATATGAAGGCGAGAAAAAATATTAATTTCCATGATTTTTATTAATTAATAGCTTTAAAGAATTATATATATCATGTGTTGGTCCATGAAGTAATTATGAAAAACATATAACCAAGTATTTATTAATTTAAATAAGCGAAAAAATGTAGGTACCGCCGGGAGTCGCACCACGGATCTGTCGATTTACGCTCAACATGCCCTACTACTGGACCACAGTACCGCACTCGCTTATTTAAATTAGGTTGAGCGTAAATCGACAGATCCGTGGTGCGACTCCCGGCGGTACCTACATTTTTCGCTTATTTAAATTAATAAATACTTGGTTATATGTTTTTCATTAATAACTTTACTATTTTATTTAGCAAAGAATTCGCACTCCGAATTTTACACCATCAGAGAAAAAAATTTTCTTATCAATAATAGTAAAATATAAAAACATAATTGAAAATAAAAAAAAAAAACGATGGTGTAATCAATAAAGAAAAAAATTATCACTTGGAAAAGAATCAAGAGTGAGTGAGTGAGTTTGTGAAAATTTAATTCGTTCATTGTGTCGTTATAATGAGATCTTGTATAAATATTTCGAGGAAAACCAAATTCATATCTAAATCATTCTCGAAAATATCATTTAAATTTTCCATGATTTTGTATAAAAACAATCAAAATGAATAAAATTATGTTATTATAAGTTAATTAATATAGAAAGATTAATAACTTGCCAAAATAGAAGGTTATCAATTGAAACAAAGAACAAACTAAATATAACCTGAAATGGTGGCCTTTTATTTATTACAAATTGTTTTTTAGGTTAAGCCCTCGAAATCAAGAGCTTAGATTTAAGTTACGATTTAAACATTAAAGCTTGACTTTGCAAGCGGTACAACGAAATTTGGAAAGTTAAGTATTCTTTAGCGTTAAACAATGCTTAACACGTGCGGAGCAATTGGGCATTATTTGATGAATAAAGTTTAATTTTGAAAAAAATTGTTTAGTCCCAAGACCCTTAAGTAGATGATACTGTTATGGGACTGCCAACTTCTTCAGAGTTCATTTAATTGCATTAACTGACACCACCAGGTTTTTAATTATTCATGCGTGAATCTTAAATTTGATAAAAAGAAAAAAAAGAATAGAAATACGGTATTTTGAAAAAGAAAAGTTTAGCAATTTCTTATATATTCTTTTTTTTTTTCCTCCTGTCCTACTTTTAAAGCAATAATCTATTTAAGTTTATCTCTTTTAAAACAATCTTTTTTCTCTCTCTCTGGAACATTTTGTATAATAGCCATTTGGAATGCAATAACAGTATAATGACATTTAAAGCGAATGTTTGATCGTAAGAACGTAGAAGAAGATATGCACACACACATGCGATAAGAATTTAAGATAAATGACATCTGCAGAAACGTTACGCGCTGATATAATAACAATGACAAATAGATAAACACGAGATGTGCATTTAGGTTTGTACACTAATGTTCTGCTCATCTATTAAGGCGGAGATGACGTATTCAACAAGTATTATAAATAGAGGGGGAGGAATAGGGATGTCCTAGAAGGACACTCTTTCGCCTCGCATTAACGCCAGCAGCTCTTCTTAACGGGATTATACCTTTTATTAGTTAAAGCAAGACAAATCTTTTGGAAAATTAGAAGCAGGCCGGCGTGTAGCCATTTGTCGTTGTAGCGACAACGACACGTTTTATATATAGAATATATAATGAGAGAGAGAGAGTTGGAAACAATTTATGCGACATATGAATCTGTCTCCTGTAAAGTGGATAACTTTGGGAGGTTTCTATCAGCTTTAGAAACTTCTAGTTAGTGGACAGAGATTTATTTATTCATTCTAACCAAGGAGAAATAGAAGATAATAGGCAAGTAAAGAAAAAAAAATCTGCTGTGACTCGTTGCACTGTTTAGGTAATTGAAAGTTGTGTTTGTGATTGTCATATCATTTTTTTTTTAAGTCAAATTTATTCGCTCTTCTATCAGCATGTCGCGTTACGGGCCATGACGTCACAAGCAGTGACGACATAATTTGAAAAGTTGAAATTTAATATATATGACAAATTATAAAAAAATAATAGTGAGATTCAATTTTTAAATTGATAAAAAATAATTTTTAAAATAATTTAAAATGATTCAAATCTTCAATTACTAAATAAATATTGTTCTCAGTATTTAACATTTCTATTGATTTTCCATTTTCCAATTATTAAGTTAAGATTAAAAACGCAATTTTAATTCCCTTAATTGAATAATTTTCCGAAAATTTTCAGTTAAACGCCTACGATCCGAAAAAAAAGTTTCACTTGCATCGTGGTTTCATAAACCACACAAATTTTTTGTCCACATATTTAGTTTCTTCTGATATTAAAATTCAAGATGTAAAATTTATAAAAAGAAAAAATTTTGTTACCAGGGCGACTTTTTCTCCTTTATCTAAAAGTTCTCTAAAAGTGTGCTTCAAACCATTTCAAAGAGAAAATGAGAATATACATTTTAAAGAGAATCTAAAAAAATAATTGATTTATGAATTTTAATCAAAATCATTGGAGCGAATTGTGAAGAAATCGCAAAAAACTGAAAAGATACATTAGTAAAGTACAAGTACTCTTTGGCCAAAATTGTTCAAAAGCTTCGTTTCATGTTCGAAAGGGGGGGTGTCTAGCTTAAATATAAAATTTCAACCTTTTAGCTCTTTTCGTTCTTGAGATATTTTGTTCCCAGTCAGACGCACAAACAGACAATGTCGCGAAAACCACATCCATCAAAATCTCGACATCGAATTTTCGACATGAATCCAATACTTTCTTTCTATATATATTAACATATATAGAGGTAAGAGAAAGTTAAAAAAAAAAAACAGCTCACTCTTTTTATATTCTTTTAGTTCTTTAAATACATATATTATATAGGCTTATATTTTACCTCGAATTGTTAAAGAAAATCCTAACAAAGAAAAGAAAAAGATGAACGAGTAAAGAAAGAAAAAAAAAATTTAATTCGCTCTAGATATTACAAAAATAAAATTTAAAGAATAACAACCAAAAAAAAGAGAGAGAGAGAGAGAGAGAATTTTTATAAGATTTATTTTGCTTGCTTGGAGGGAAATAAAAAAAAAAAAACGAGACTTTCTAATGCATATGAGAAAGAGAGGGAGGGAGAGGCATTATCAATTGTTATCAATGAAAGAAAAGACCAATGGGAAATTTTAATATTTATATTAGAATTTCTAGAAAGGAAAAAGAAAAAGAGTAAGTAAAAAAAAAATTCGGAATTTGTATTCTCTGGTGCTCAATAAAGATTATTTATTGAGTTCAGAAATATATTATATATGCCAGGTAAAGTAAAATACTCACTTTATTTATAATAAAAAAAAAAATTAATCTATTTATATGATTCGATAATGTCCGTCTGTCTGTCTGTCACGCTCTATTTTACGTTAGAATTTCAAGACCAAATTTTTTATGTTTAAAGAGGACATTCTATGGATTACAGGAAAATTAATTTCATCCCGAAATTTCTATCCGCTTCTTCTTTCTTCGCCTGATTATTCCCGCAGTGCGGGTTCGGGGGAATGTGTCATTCATGGTTTTTTGCGACCGGGAAGGAATAGTACAGGCCGGCCCGTCGCACGGTCTGACGCCTGTTGAAAATTAGGAACCGACCGAACATTCGGTTTCGGCCAAAAAGTAGCCGAAATCTGATTCTGAAAAGATGGGATGAGGCTCGCGTGAAAAAAAAGATCAAATGATTTGCAAAAGTGGAAAAGGTGCGGAAAAAAAATTTAGTCTCCCTAAAAAAAAAGGTAAAATGATTTTCACGGGAGGGGAAAAAATTTTCAGGGCGGAAAAAATTTCAAAAAAAAAAAAGGTAAAATAATATGAATTTTTTATAGAAAATACAAGTTTCGGTTTCGGCCGTAACTAAGATTGAGGCCGAAATTCGGGTTCGGCTGAAAATCTTGTTTCTGTCGGACCCTATTGAAAATATAGAAGGGAAGAGACTGACATGCAAAGAACAGAAGTAATGCCAGTCCCAGCTAGAGCAGCTAGTGGTCGCCATCCACGTACCCACAAGATGTGGGTCCCTGAGCTATTAATACACCCCGAAATTTCTATAACTTTTTGAATTATACATTCCTAAAATTACGATTTCTCCCATAGGAAATGTATATGTATTCTCTGCATTGATGTATTCTATAAATGTAAACAAATCCTCAAGCAGGCACTGGATTGGAATCTATATATAATAATTGCGGAGTGTCCGTCTGTCTGTCTGTCTGTCTGTCCGTCCGTCCGTCCGTAAGAAAGGCGAGGGTCCGCCGCAGGCGGGCCCGAGCCAGCGGCTGGGGGTCCAGGGGGCGTAGCCCCCCTGTCTAGACGCCAGCCCGTTTCCCATATTTAAGAAAGGCGAGGGTCCGCCGCAGGCGGGTCCGAGCCAGCGTCTGGGGGTCCAGGGGGCGTAGCCCCCGCTAGACGCGAAGCCCGCCGAAGGCGGGCGGCGCGGCTAGTAGTAATAATAATTACTTTCTCTTAAGCCGGCGGGCCTGGCAAGAAGAAAGAACAACAGCCACCAAGATCATCATTGTTAAGCAACGCCAAGTGGTGCTGGGGGGGGGTGGGTGCTCGGGATAGGTGGCCCCCGAAAAACAAGACCATTGTACGCCCGCCGGAAACCATCGATACATGTATTTCAATAAATAATAAATATTATAATTCGAAGGGAAGTTGCTGTTGATGTTATGGAATGGAAAAGAATAAGTACAGGTGCAGCAAATGAAGAGAGCCTTTGGATGCCAAATGCCGAAAAGGAGACGTTTCGGACAAAATTTATTTGTCCATCTTCAGTCCTCGCTACAAAAATATACAAATTTAAATAAAACAACACTGTTGCGAAATTCTATTACAATGGATCTTACTTGGCTTATAAATTAATTAGGCACAAATTTGTCATTGTTGTCTCGGCACGAATTTGTGCGCATATACTGTATATATATATTTTTTTTTATAAAAAAATATACATGTGCACAAATTCGTGCCGAGACAACAATGACAACTTTGTGCCTAATTAATTTATAAGCCAAGTAAGATTCATTGTAATTGAATTTCGCAACAGTGTTGTTTTATTTAAATTTGTATATTTTTGTAGCGAGGACTGAAGATGGACAAATAAATTTTGTCCGAAACGTCTCCTTTTCGGCATTTGGCATCCAAAGGCTCTCTTCATTTGCTGCACCTGTACTTATTCTTTTCCATCTAATAATAAATATTTATATAAATCAAATGGCCTCTGCAGCCGAAATGACTAAAAAAAAAAAAAAAAAAAAAAACTTTCTCGTATCTCTATATATATTAATCTATAGAGAGCCACAGTATTGGATTCAAGTTAAAAATTCGATTTATATTTAAGTTTTGTACCCCCCGGGAGCGTGAAAATAAGCTTTTAAACAAAATCGGCCAAAGAGTACTAGTAGTTTACTGATGTATTTTTTCAGTTTTTTTTTTTATTTTCTTAAAATTCGCTCCAACGATTTTTTTTTTAATTCAAAAATCAATTATTTTTTAGATGCTCTTTAAAATGTATATTCTCATTTTGCTATTGAAATCTTCTGAAGACCACTTTACTCTTGTATTATACTTCATAGGGAATATAGGAGAAATGGTTGCCATGGGCGACCAATCAATCACTCCAGATTTTTTTTTTTTTTTTTTTTTGTTCATTATTAAAAAAACCAAGTCAAGTTGAAATAAAATTGATTTAAATAAAAAATTTTGTTGAAAAGCAGCAAGAGAGAGAGAAGAGAATGTTCTTCTTAATCCATTTTAAGATTTCTCTCTCATCTCACTTGCAAACAACGTTCCATTTTCTTTTTTTTCTCTCCAGTCTGATGATCCCAATAAAGACGTCCTTATGCAAAAGGTAAGACAATATTCGGCTCTGAATTGTGACAAGTTTTATTCATAGAAAGCAATATGAATTTTCCAAAGGAGAAGAGGGAACGACAGTAAATTGAAATCATCACTCAGAAACGGAATGCAAACAAGAAATAGTGAAAAAAGAAAAGAGGGAAGAACCGAGACGAAAATTTCAAATATCGTCATATGCGTTCGTTCGTTCGTTCGTTCGTTCGTTTCTAGAAAGTAAAAGAGAAGAGGGGGCTTGTAACTTTTCTCATAAGCCAATTACACTTGTCTCATTCACGGCGACTATTAATATTTATTTTACTCCCGAATAGCTCTCTCTCTCTCTCTCTCTCTCTCTCTCTCTCTCTCTCTTTATCTTACAGTTTCTAATTAGAAATTATTGCATCTAGGGATTTTTGAAATGACATTGAAAGACAAAATTGAATAGCTTTAATTATTTAAAGAAAAAAAATTTACTTTCTTTTACCTATATACGAGGATGATCAAAAAGTAAGGTGATTTTTTATTTATTTATTTAAAATAAACGAAAATTATTTTCATTTTTACTTTCTCTTACCTATGTATATATGTAATATATATATAGAGAGAAAGTATTGGATTCATGTGAAAAATTCGATGTCGAGATTTTGATGGATATACACATTTTGAGGTCCCCTGAATCCAAATAAGTGGTTTTCGTGAAATGGTCTGTCTTTTTTTTTTTAATTAGGGAGGTTTAGGCCTTTTCAGTACATAAAAACAATACAATTTTTTTTTTTTTTTAATTATATTTATTTCTAAAAGGTCTAACAAACCAATGCTGGTTTCGATAGCATTTAAACTTCCTTTGTCCCCATGACCTCCCGTGATTGGAACAAGCTCCCTGCGTCTATCTTCCCCAAAGCCTACAATCTTCAGACTTTCAAGTCTAACCTCAACAGGCATCTTCTCAGTTCCCGCAGTTGAGTTTCCCCTTTATGCTTCTCCTTTTGTTTTTATTTTCTTCCTGGCTCCATGTGACTATTGGTCATTATAGGTCTTCGGACCTTATGCACCCATTCCAAAAAAAAAAAAAAAACTTCTTCAGTGAGTGGTTTTGTACATGAATAGGTTTATATTTAATTTTACAAATTTTTAATATTAAGACACATTTAAATAAATTTAATTACAGTATATATACCTTTTTATAGGTGATCTTTCTAAAAAATTCCTCTCCAGGAGATTTTTTTTTCTCATTCACACACACATCGGCCTACAACACAGTCTTTTCGGCAACTTAGGCCATTTAAGACTTTAAACGTTGTTTAATATATCTATTGGGGGTGCGGGCATTTTGCACAGGCGCCCACATCTTGTGGGTACTTGGATGGCGACCACGAGCTGCCCTTGCTGGGACTGGCAGTACTTCTTTTCTTTGCAATTCAGTTTCTTTCCTTATATATTTTCAACAGGCGCCAGACCGTGCGACGGGCCGGCCTGTTCTATTCCTTCTGGTCGCAAAAACCACCTCCGGTGACCCCGTACCGCGGGAAAGAATTCCGAAGAAAGAAGATTGGAGGTCCAGGCATTCTTATTTAAGCCATTTGGTATCCTAAATGGCATAAATAAAATCATCGGACTGTCTGAGATCCGGACCCGCGACTTTTGGTATACGAGGTTAGCACGTTAACCCCTACAGCAAGCCCCGAGGACACATGCTCTGTCTGTGTGTGTGTTCAATTTTAAGCATGAAGGAATTGAGCTAGGAGGTTGAAATTTTATATTCAAGTTAGGTACTCCCATGGGACGAGACACGAAGCTTTTAAACAAAATCGGCCAAATACTACTAGTACTTTACTGATGTATTTTTTCACTTTTTTTCGATTTTCTCAAAATTCGCTCCAACGATTTTGATTAAATTTCTTAAATCAATTATTTTTTAGATGCTCTTTAAAATGTATATTCCCATTTTGCCATTGAAATCTTCTGAAGACCACTTTACTCTTGAACTTCATGGGAAAGATGCGAGAAACCATATAAATATTTTCCCATACTAATAAATTTTACATCTGAATTCAAATGTACCTACCGTACAGTCGGAAACTAAATATATCTCAACCCAAAAAATCTGGTGTGACAAGCACAGTACAATTTTCTCTTGCCGAAGGGTAAGAGAAAGTTGTGTGCTGTGCGACCAATCACACCAGATTTTTTTTTATTAATGAACGTATTTTAGAATTTAAATTTCCGTACAAGAAATGAAGATATTTTTTTTCTTTTGCTCTCTCTCTCTCCCTTTCCAAGTCGCACACATTTACTTTCCTTCCTTTCTTCCCATTCGTTATATTATTAATTTCCTTTAATTTCATAAATAACCTTTCTCTCAGGGCGTTTATTAAAGAGAGAATCGCTGGCTGCCAGGGTGTGAAATCTTAATTATATTCCAAATCCTTTCTCTGTTAATTACGGAGTTTAAAACACAAACCGTAATACCTTTTCTTTATCTAGATACATAGGCCACCCACCACCTACACACTCCGATTAAAAATTACATTTGTTATCAAGAAAGAAGCAAGCATAGAGGTATTGTAATTTATGTATATTGCAGGTGAATAAATAATGAAAGGGAGTGTACTTACACCTTTACATGGTTATTAACACTGCGAGGATTTAAATCTTTCTTTTTATAATCAGAGATTGGTAACCTAAATCCACTTCAATTTAAATATTCGTCTCAACGAAGAGAAAACAAATTGTTTGTATCTAAGTGTTACTTTCTCTTACCTATATATGTATTATATATATAGAAAGCGGGGCTCAGGTGGGTACGTGGATGGTGATCACGAGCTGCCCGAGCTGGGACTGGCAGTCATGTTTTTTACATGTCTCTCCCTTTCTTCCATATTTTCAACAGGCGACAGACTGTGCGACGGGCCGGCCTGTTCTATTTCTTCCGATCGCAAAAAACCCATTCCGTCGACCCCGGGAATAAGGCTAAGAAAGAAGAAGAAGATAGAGAAAGTATTGGATTCATGCAAAAAATTCGATATCGAGATTTTGATGGAAATACATGTTTTAAGTTCCCCTGAGTTGCAAAATGGTCTGTCTGTCTATCTGTATTCAATTCAAAGCATGAAGGCATTGAGCTAGGAGCTTGAAATTTTATATTTAAGTTCGGTACTCCTCTGGGACGTGACCCGAAGCTTTTGAACAAAATCGGCTAAAAATTACTAGTACTTTACTGATGCACTTTTTTCAGATTTTTTCGATTTTATCAAAATTTGCTCCAACAATTTTGATTAAATTTAAAAAATCAATTATTTTTTAGATGCTCTTTAAAATGTATATTCTCATTTTGTGATTGAAATCTTCTGAAGACCACTTTACTCTTGTACATAGGAAAAATAGGAGAAATGGTTGCTATGGTAATAACAAAATATAAATATTTTCCCTTATTTATAAATTTACACCTTGAAATTCGAATGCACAGTACTGTCACAAACTAAATATATGTCGTCGACATAAAAAATCTGGTGTTGCAAGCACAGAACACAACTTTCGATTACTGAAGGTAAGAGAAAGTTGTGTGCTGTGCGATCAGTCACACCAGATTTTTTATAAGAGGAAATAATGTTAGAACCCATGGGAAAATTCTGGATTTTTGAGACTCTTAATATTATTTTTAAAAGGCTTCAGACTTTGTTTTTTATTAAATAATAGTATAGATATTACCGAGGAGGCGGTAAAACAGTTACGGTTGTAAACAACTCGAGTTCAAATCCACCTCATGGCAAAAAATTATCCAACTCTATTTGAGATGCCTCCTCCTGAGGAAGGAAACCGAAACCCACCTCAATGTTATTCTAATGTTATCCCACAAGGTGACAGCTCTAACCAACTGATGATGTTTCAAACCATAACCGAAACGTCAATTGAAATAAAAACTATTAAAAATGAACGCTGTATTTTTCTTAATTTTTTTAATCAAAACATTTTTTTTATTTCTTGAATGGAGGGGAAAAAAATATAAATCCCTCTTTGACCATCTATCTAAATATAGATAAAAAATATATATTATTTTTTGAAGATTTCTAATCGTTTTTGAATTAGTAAAGCTGATTTATTGAATATCGATTCAAAAGCAATATAAAAAGGAGAGAGAGAAAAAAAATCGTTTATTATTTTAAATATTTCATTGTATATTATAGCTATAGAGAGGATTTAATCTCTCTCCGCTATATATCCGCTCCATTGGCTTTATGTTATGTTAATTCGATCATCACCAGCCAATAGAGACGGTGTTTTTTTTTTTTTTTTTTTTTTTTTTTGTTAAACAACGATTCATATATATGTGTGAGTGTGTATATGGATTCAATCAGAGACAAGGAGAGGATATTATTAAATTATACAAGACAAAAGAACGCGAGTGCGAAATTTCAAATATATATGCATAGAGAGAGAGAGAGGCTACGTACGCTTTTAGAAAAGAAATAATCGATTATTATTATTAAATTTTCAAATTGGATCAAATGGAACTCTCTTGTATTCGGCCTATACCTTATATTCTAGAATAATAAATAATTTAACGTCTCATTAAAGCATTCGGGTATTTTTTGGATATTCTTTGGGTTTAATAAATTAAGAGAAATGAAAAAATAATGTTGGGGTTAATTTCTTTTTTATTCGCTCGGTTCATTTATAATATAAAATTCTATCTTTTTACTTTCTCTTACCTCTATATATATGTTAATATATAGAGAAAGTATTGGATTCATGTCAAAAATTCGATGTGGAGATTTTGATGGATAGGGGAGAGGGCGGGACATTGGGACAGTACAAATAAAATTAGCTGTGTATAGTTTGGCTTTCAATATTATTGAGCATTTAATGTTATGTTCTTGACACTGATAAATGCACTATCTATTGCCATAGGCTTAGCGCTTATTCACCAATAGATGAATTAGATTATTGCAATTTTCCAAAAAATCCAAATTGTCCCCAATGTCCCCCCTCTCCCCTATATACGTTTTGAGATCCGCAGAATTCAAAAAAGTTTGTTTTCGCGACATGGTTTGTCTGTCTGTGTTCAAAGTATCTCAGGAACGGAAAGAGCTAGGGGGTTGAAATTTTATATTTAAGTTAGGTACCCTCATGGAACGTGATACGAAGCTTTTGAACAAAATCTACCAAAGAGTACTAGTACTTAACTGATGTGGTTTTTCAGTTTTTTTCGATTTTCTCTAAATTCGCTCCAACCATTTTGATTAAAATTCAAAAATCAATTATTTTTTGGTTTCTCTTTAAAATGTATATTCTCATTTTGTCATTGAAATCTTCTGAAGATTAGTTTACTCTTGTATTTCATAGGGAAATATAGGAGAAATGCTTGCCATGGTAACAAAATATAAATATTTTTACATCTTGAAAATCTAATGTACCGTACGGTCGGAAACTAAATACATGTCGACACAAAAAAATCTGGTGTGACTGGCGCACAGTACACAACTTTCGATTACCGAAGGTAAGAGAAAGTTGTGTGCTGTGCGCCAGTCACACCAGATATCTTAATTAATAAACAAAGATGTTTTAGGTATCTGACGTCTTATATACAGGGTTAGCCATATAACTTTTGGAATTTGAAACGGCTATAAAAAAATCTGATGTGACTGCTCGCACTTTCTCTTACCTTCGGTAATCGAAAGTTGTGTTCTGTGCTTGTCACGCCAGATTTTTTGTGTCAACATATATTTAGTCTCGACAGTACGGAACATTCGATTTTCAAGATGTAAAATTTATAAGTATGGGAAAATATTTATATTTTGTTACCATGGCAACCATTTCTCATATCTTTTCTATGGAGTACAAGAGTAAAGTGGTCTTCAGAAGATTTCAATGGCAAAATGAGAATATACAATTTAAAGAGAATCTAAAAAATAATTGATTTTTAAACAAAATCGTTGGAGCAAATTTTGAGAAAATCGAAAAAAAACTGAAAAGGTACATAAGTAAAGTACTAGTACTCTTTGGCCGATTTTAATTGAAAGAATCACGTAATCTAATTAATAGGCCTATTATTATTATTAATATTGTAAAAAAATGAGCTCTAAAGTTGAGAAAAACAAATTTATCACTGTTTCACACAGTTTATTGTTTAACACTTCTGGTTTTATTAAGAGTTGATGTAATTAATCGACAATTCCTCTTTCACTTCGATAAAAATTTAGAGTGACTCCCTCAGGTTTAGATCCTTAAATTGGTGCCGTTGCTAAGCCCTTATAAAAGGATTTCCTCTGAATCCCTTTGCTCAAACTGACAATTCGTAAAACCAGACCCCGATAATAAATAGTCAGTCACATGTTACCGTTTTATCTATTGCACATCACTTAATAAAAAAAAAAAAGAGAAAGAGAAAGAGGAATCACCTCAATTACTATTTGAGAAACAACTTTTCTCGATATTACATTTATTTATTTTTCTATCTATTATTTACCTCTTGGTTCGTTTTTTTTTTCTTCTAAAAGGAGTGAGAGAGAAATATGTCGCTTCTCTTTTAATATCCTTTCTGACAGCGGTGACAGTTCTCAAAAGAGACACTTTTTTTCCAAGAAACTAAACCTCTTCTTAAATATCTCTCTCTCTCTCTCTCCGCTTTCTTTTTTTTTCCTCTTTAAAATTGGCTTGAAATAAAAATCCAAATATTTGGCATTCAGATTTTGTCACTCAACGAATAAAGGGTTATTAAATCCTATTTTCTAAACTTTGTTACGACTACGGTGCAATAATAATGCAAAGGTCATGTCAAGAGAGAGTTTATATGACTTTAAGACGGACGGACTTTGCAACAAACAAAATTTGCGTCTCTTTTATGATCATCTCTCACTCGTCTTGTTCTTCATTCTAACATTCTAAAGGGGTTCAGGAGCGAAGTCTAAAGATACTTTAAAATAAACTAGACTATTATAAGGAATTTTTCAATGAGGTTTTTTTTTAAATGAATTAAATTCATAAGAGATTATTGGGACATCGAGCTATAATTTTTTTAATGACTTATTAAAAAATTATCGTAATTAATTTTTTTGTTATCAAGCAAACACAAAAAAACAATCAGTCCCATTAATCTTTAATTTTTTTAAAATTTAAAAATGAATTTATTCAACAAGACATGTGAGTGTTTTTTATTGATGAGGCCAAACATCCCATGGCCCCCGGAAATCGAACCCAGGATCTCCTCCTTTCCGGGGCATAGGCGTGCTATTCATTGCACCAGGCCACCGGACCCTCGACCTGCACCAATATGAATTTATTGTTATTATTAATCACATATTAATTAAGAAATTTTTAAAATAAGCTTAGATGATTTATTTAAAAATCAACTGTCAAATTAGTTCAGCATTCTTGCAATAGATAGCAGGCTAGCCTAACAGCCGATATAGTATTAGCCTATATTTAAAGAATTCTTTATTTATTAATTGCATAATTGAGTTAATTTCTCAAAACGTCCATCTAGATCGCGCCTCAGTAACGGAGAAATCTGAACGCTTGATTTGAGCGGCGTTTCTCTAGTAGACTGAAATCAGCGATCTATCATAATTTAAATAAGCGAGTGCGTACTGTGGTCCAACAGTAGGGCATGTTGAGCGTAAATCGACAAGATCCGTGGTGCAACTCCCGGCGGTACCTACATTTTTCGCTTATTTAAATTAATAAATACTTGGTTATATGTTAGCCTATATTTATATATTTTTATGCTTTTATAAAAGATACATAATATATAATAACATTTATAAAGTATTTATTGTTAAAAGATCAATGAAAATCAACCAAATGCATTAAATATTATTAGCTACCATTCTGACATCTCTTGGCAAATTTTTGAATTACTTGATTTTTTGGACATACTTTTTATGACACACAACGCCCTCTAATCGGGAAAAACATGCGAAACAACTTCGCTCCTATTCCGCCTTAAAAGTTGATTTTATTTTATTTATTTATTTTTTTTTTTAATAAGTGATTTTTGTAAGAATTTACATCATCATGAAAGTAACGATAATGCATTTTAAGAAAGAAGAAAGCTACAAGAGAGCCCCTCAAACTAGGGCATCCTCTCTAGTATAAAAGGGAACTAGAAATAAGGATTAATTCATTAAAAGGAGGAGGTCTGAGAGATATAATTTATAATTCGCAGAGAAGTTGCTGTTAAAAATCAGGAAGAGCAAGTACAGATGCAGCAAAAAAAAAAAACCTTTTGACGCCATATGCCGAAATTTATTTGTCGTTAGACCCAGTCTCTATTTATTTCAAGATCGTTTTTGACAATTTTTACTTTCTCTTACCTATGTATATATGTAATATATATATAGAGAGAAAGTATTGGATTCATGTCAAAAATTCGATGTCGAGATTTTGTTGGATCTTCACGTTTTGAGGTCCCCTGAATCCAAAAAAGTGGTTTTCGCGACATGGTCTGTCTGTGGGTGTGTCTGTGTGTGTGTGTGTGTCTGTGTGTGTGTCTGTGTTCAATTTTAAGCATGAAAGAATTGAGCTACGAGGTTGAAATTTTATATTTAAGTTAAACACCTCCCGGGACCGGAAAAATAAGCTTTTAATCAAAATCGGCCAAAGAGTACTAGTACTTTACTGATGTACTTTTTCAGTTTTTTTCAATTTTCTCAAAATTTGCTGCAACGATTTTTTTTTAAATTCAAAAATCAATTATTTTTTAGATTCTCTTTAAAATGTATATTCTCATTTTGCAATTGAAATCTTCTGAAGACCACTTTACTCTTGTATTTCATAGGGAAGATAGGAGAAATGGTTGCCATGGTAACAAAATATAAATATTTTCCCATACTTATAAATTTTACATCTGAATTCATATGTTCCGTACTGTCATGTCGGGAACTAAATATATGTCGACACAAAAAATCTGGTGTGACAAGCACAGTACACAACTTTCGATTACCGAAGGTAAGAGAAAGTTGTGTGCTGTGCGCCAGTCACACCAGATTTTTTTTTTTAAATTGAGCTTTGAGAATTTATTTTTATTTTTTGTCACCGTAGGGCTAAGTTTCACTTAGCACTAGAGCGGCGGCAATTAACAAAGCCTGCCGAATGTTTATTAATTGGGAATGGCATGCATATTTATAGGACGAGGTCCAAAGAAGGGTGTGTGTATGTGTATGTGTGTGTGTAGAAGGGATACTACTGTATTAAACTTTAACTAGACGTGGACATTGCATTCTCATTCAGTGTGATATATACATCCACGTCCAGGGGTTCGTGCATAGTTTATTTCAGTTTGCACATTCAATCAGGTCACTTTCTAAATCCAACCGCCGAGTTGGGTAAACAGCTCACTCACTCCACCGCCTCAATTTATTGTATCTGAATTATAATAAATCAATTATCATAAAATATTCTTTGGTGTAGCTACAACTACTAGTTTGGAATTTGAAATAGCCAACAACTTTTACTTTCTCTTACCTATATACAACCATGATCAAAAAATAACAGGAATTTATTCATAAAAAGAAAAGTACATGTTTATTCTTCAAAATTCAAGTTGTCCCCTTTAAAGTAGCCCCCGTCGGCTTGTGCCAGCGTTTGATCCACCCTTTGAAGCTTTGGTATAGCCTTTAGTGCCTCTCGTCATCGAGAATACCACGAGTTGTTTGACGAGAAACTCACGTCACCATAACACTTTTAATGTGTCCGAACACTTAATTTAATTTTTACAGCAAAATTTACTGCAAGTACGTTGTTCAATTTTTTTATCCATTGTAAAAATTGCAGCGACGTAAAAACTTGATGTAAACAAATCACTGTCATAAAGGTAAATGGGCAGCTGATAAGCAGAAACTTGGCATGGGTATCAGTAACAGTGCTGTCAACGTGACACAAAAAAAAAAACGAATTCTTAACCGATAAACCCGCGAGGTTTTAATTAAAAATTCCTGTTATTTTTTGATCATGGTGGTATGTAATATATTTAAAATTTAGTTAGAGTTTAACGCTATCTAAAGGCGGATACACACGTAACTGCAAACTTGACAAACATGTACGTGCAATCTTGCAGAATTTTGCACAAGCATTTTAATTGTGCAAGCCGCTTGATGCTCGATTGAATTTTAATCATACCCAAGAATATTTATGCAAGCAAAACTCTCCGCCATTTTATAGACGTCTTGACATTTGATATTTATTTATAATATATTAATTCATTTAACATTTCAATTTAAATATTAATATTTATTGTGTCTCTGCTTAAAACAAGTGAGTATTTCTTGTTAACCTTCCGATTTTGACATTTTGAGGTTAATTTTCGGCCTAAGCTGTTGCTTGCACAATCATGCTTGTGCCGAAGGGAATTTCTGCATGCTGATACAAAAAGATTGCACATGCATGCTTGTCAAGTTTCCAGTTACGTGTGTAGCCGCCTTAAGACTCCTACTTACGTTAAAAACAAGTATTTTTTTAAAGTGCTTTTAATTTGAATAGAAATATATATTTTATTATCTTGCTGATGATAATAGTAACGTGTAATAATTAAAAAGACAAATTGGCCATCCATGAATCCAGAGGCTTTAATCCTTCACCTAACTCTTATTTCCACTAGGATGCTTTTATTGGGGGGAGTTAACATCCAATAAACAAATACAGAGGTGGACTCTCTCAGCCACATATAAATTATCTCGGTGTATACTTAGACATAATAGACCTTAAGTCATGTTATGAAAATCGGTATAGAAACTTAGCCATCTGTGTCATGTCTGACACACAGGCCAACCGAGCGAATACGAATAGGGATGGGGGGGGGGGTGATGGTAATCACACACTACAACAATAGTCTACCGGGTATTTAGCATTAGAAAGGCTTGATTAGGAACAAGCTTTTAGAATAATCAAACGCAAAGTGGAAAGATATTTTTTTGCAATTAAAGTACTTCTTCTTTCCTCGCCTTATTCCGTGGTGCGGGGTCGGCGGACCTACTCTTTCCCCCCATTCTCCCCTATTATGTGTATTTACCTCCGGGAAGGATAAAACAGGCCGGTCCGTCGCACGGTCTGACGCTTGTTGAAAATATACAAGGAAGATAGATACATACAAAAATAGAAGGAATACCTGTCCCAGCTCGGGTAGCTCGTGGTCGCCAACCACGTACCCACAAGATATGGGCCCCTGAGCGATTAAAGTACTTTATATTTAAAAACATATTTTTTATTCCTTTTCGCAAGTTTTATCAAATTATTATCATTGCTAAACAATTGTACAGCATCTTTACAGTCTATATTTAAGTTAATGTAAATTTTTTATAAGGTTCAGAGAAGCTTTGTTTCTTTCGTCTCGACATCACAGAAAAAACTCTCTCTGTGAATGCTGATGTGCCAGGAATAGACTCTAAAAATGAATGGGGGGGAGGGAAGAGGAATTATTTTTATTTTTACCTCTCCTAAGTTTCCCCCGGGGCCAGGCCCCCTCCCGACCAGCGGCAGAGAAAAATGAAAGAAATGTAAAAAAAATAAAAACAAACAAAACATGTGAGAACGTCCAACCACAAAAAAGAAAAGAAAAAATGGCAGGACCGCGAGGCAGACCCCAGGGCGGAGGGGCCGGGGGGGGGGGGGGGGTTTAAAAAAAAAAATATTGGGGGGATTGTTTTTGTTTTTCCGCCCATCTTCTAAAAATGAAATTACTTATACAAGTTTGAAAAATTATCGTTTAAATACTTGCTGACATTTTTGTGCAATAAAAACTCCATTTTAAGCAAAAATGCTTACTAGCAAACTATTTTTGAATCTCAGAAAATCCAAAATCATGCGAAATAAAGTATTTTTGCGTACTTTATTGTTCTTGAAAAGTATAGAGTATAATTATCCGAAATAACGTAGAATACTTTATTATAAAGTACTAGTAGCAACCAAATTAAGGTAGTGGTGTGATGTGAAATATAAAGACACAAATTATATTTATTTATTTATCTAAATTAAATGCACATAGAGACTGCGTCAGTACAAGAACCCATAAACGACCAAAGCTTCACACTAGCCTGATAGCCAAGATCAGAAATGTTTTCGGCAGGGGGGGGAGCGACCAATCATTTATGACTGGAGTCAAGATACATTTATATGGAGCAACTGACTTAATTTTAAACAATATTTAAAAATGGATAAAATAGGTAAAAAAAACTTAATTTTTTTGGATACTAGCTACATAGGTCACCTCGAGGGGCCTAATTGTGTCAATGGAAGGTACTATCTTGCCAACTGCTGTGCTCCCCTCCCTTTTCTCTGGCAAGTATTCTCCCTTTATTGTAATAAATTTAAATGTGAAATATAAGCATAGTTGCTGTTCTTCACATTTAAATTTAAAATAAGAGAGAATACTGGCCATGGAGAGAGAAGGGGAAGGGACTACCGCAGCAGCCGGCAAAATAGTTCTTTTCATTGTTTGGAGTCTTAAGTTAAAGAACATTCAGTAGTTGCCGGTCTTCATATTATGCATTTTTTTTTTTTTTTTTTTTTTTTTTTTTTAATCGAAAGCTTATAAAAATTCCGTACCAACTTTTGGACTATTTAATTTTGTATAGGCTAACATAAAAAAAAAGTATATTATTTTTTGAATACATTAACGATACACGTCGACGACTTTCTCTGCCTGTCAAAAAAAAAAACCTTTTGAAAAAAAAAAATTCACAAACGAAATTCTATTAAAAAAATAATATTCAGGAAAACATATCAATAGATAGATAGAGATGATTTGTTTAAATTATTACGCTTTTATGCTTTTTTTTTTTTTTTTTTGAATACAAAATTTGTTTGTTATTAGATTTAAATCGCAATCTGATAGTGAAATTTGATTGTTAAGAGCCCGGGAATATTGTATTCGAATTATTAATAGAGTTATTAATAATAATAAAAGGATTTTAAATGTATTTGTTTTAAAAACAAAAAGAATTTTTTTCTAGTCTTTAATTTTTAAGCTTTGAATAATTAAAATGGTGTGAAAATAGCACATCACCAGTGGCGTAGTGAGCTTAACTCGGGCCCGGGGCAAATACCTTTTTAGCCCTCCGCCCCCTTCCCATTCGAAAACCATATAATATTATATGTAAAATATACTCGCAAATAAATAAATAAATAAAGTCATAGGCTCAAACTAAGAGCTTGAGACAAAAAATGTAGCAATTTTTTGTTTTGCGGGCCATTTGTGAGTAGCGCCCGGGGGCTCGATGACCCTCCTTGCCCCCCCCCTCCTCGCTATGCCACTGCACATCACGCGGGAATAATAAAGGCGAAGAAAGAAGAAGAAAATAGTACATCATGCACTTTGTCTTATAAAAGACATGTTAGAAAAAATAAGCGTTTTAAAACTTGTTTTTTTATAAGAAAACTTTAATAAATCATCGGTGCCCAAGTAAACCTGAGTAAAAATGATTAAAAATGATCGAGAGATCCACACCCCCGAAACAGTGATACACACGCCCGCACCAGTGACACACATAGTAGATCGAAAGTGACCTGAAGAAAAATTGTCCCTGGTGCGGGCGTGTGTATTCCTGAGTGTCCTTGGTGTGGACGTCTATATCCCTGTGTGTCCCTAAAGGTTCACTATGCAGACCTGCTGCGGGCGTGTGTATCCCTCGATCA
Source organism: Euborellia annulipes (assembly GCA_023213315.1). Taxonomy (NCBI): domain Eukaryota; kingdom Metazoa; phylum Arthropoda; class Insecta; order Dermaptera; family Anisolabididae; genus Euborellia; species Euborellia annulipes. The sequence goes on along the minus strand of JAKCPI010012176.1, from coordinate 14,631 downwards.
TTATTAATCATTTTTACTAAGGGATATACACGTTTTGAGGTCCCCTGAATCCAAAAAAGTGGTTTTCGTGACATGGTCTGTCTGTGAACAAAATATCTCATGAATGAAAAGAGCTAGGAGGTTGGAATTTTATATTTAAGTTAGCTCTACCCCCCTGACACGAAGCTTTTGAACAAAATCTGTCAAAGAGTACTAGTACTATACTGATATACTTTTCCGTATTTTTTTTTCTTTTTTCTATTTTCTCGAATAAATAATAAATTGCAACGAAGAAGATGATGAGTATAAAAAAAAAAAAATAAATAAATAAATAAATAAAAAAGATGAATGACAAGTCTCTCAATTGTGGGGAAGTGAAGAGTATTAAGCAAACGACAAAACGAAAGATAAAAATCTAGTGTGAGTGATAGCTCAGTACCCAACTTTCTCTAATCTTCGTTAATTGAAAATTATAATGAACAAAAAGAGCGAGGAGAATGAAATTTTATATGTAAGTTAGATACCCCCTAGGGCGTGAAAATAAGCTTTTAATCAAAATCGGCCAAAGACTACTTTACTGATGTACTTTTTCAGTTTTTTTCGATTTTTTCAAAATTCGCTTCAACGATTTTGATTAAAATTCATAAATCAACTATTTTTTAGATTTAAAATATATATTCTCATTTTGCCTTTTAAATTGTTTAAAGCACACTTTACTCTTGTATTTCATAGAAGGTTATTTAGAACATTGAAATGTCCATTAAAAATAATCTTCAATACAAGATGTTCCTTTCTCGGCACTCTGGTTGAATTTAGGTGGTAGGTTTTCAAATTCTTAATAAAATTTTTGAATTTTATTAACAGAGTTTTTATTAGGTTGGTTTACATTGCGGGCCGTTCACAAATGTTTCGGCTTTCGCCATCTTCAGAACCTTAAAATTAAATACATTTTTTTGTACAAAGATTTAACATATTAAATATAAATTTTTTTACCTCTTGCATTCTGTCAATATGATTTATCGGATATCTCATTGGGATCATATTGACAGGATGCAAGAGGGTAAAAAATTTATATTTAATATGTTAAATCTTTGTACAAAAAATGTATTTAATTTTAAGGTTCTGAAGATGGCGAAAGCCGAAACGATTGTACAACCTAATAAAAAACCTCTGTTAATAAAATTCAAAAATTTTATTAAGAATTTGAAAACCTACCACCTAAATTCAACAAGAAGCCGAGAAGGAAATAATTGTATTGAAGATTAAATTCTACCGGCCCATTTGTAAATTTTAAAATTAAAAAAAAAATATCATTTACTGAAACCTAGCCATGAAGATGGTTGAATAGATGACCGAAACGTTTCGGTGGTTTTGAAAGACAAAACGTGCCTTTTATTCTATCCCACTAGAGTGTTTGTATGAAAGGGCAAATCTCACAGGACGGATTTAGTGCAGGTGACGTACGATGGGAGAACAAACTTTGATAACGAATCAATTAATATTAAATAGAATTTTCAGAAAAAAAAAAATATATATACAGTATATTCCAATTATATTCTCATTATTCTAACAACATTGAAAGAGCAAGTCAATTTCCCCCCTTCAAAACTTACATTCATAATGGGTGTATAACTTTAAAGAAAATTATATAATAAAAGCGTGGACTAAATTTGATCATCTCCAATTAAATGAACCTATGGCCTAATTAAAAGTTTGAGGGAGCGAGAGCGAGTTATGATTCGAAACTTTAATGTTTAAACCTTTAAATTAAATTCCAACTAATTTTATCTTCTTATGTATAGCATAAAGAAATGATAAGAGAGAGGATTGAGTAGAATTTCAGATTTTTGAATTATTATTAAAGACAAATCCAAGGTCAATGCTCAAAAATAATTTTTATTTTCAATAGGCCTAATACACTCTTAGGACAGGTTGCTTCACTTCTAGTTATCTAACCATCCCTTAGAGTCTTTTCACATCTAGTTAAGCTAATACTTACAAAAGTGTTTTATTTATGTTCTCATTATTAGTTATGTGTTTTCTAATTTTTATAAATAATGCCTTTATTAAGTTGCTAACTTCACACTTTCCTTATTCCACAGAGAGCTATCTAAATTATATCTAAAAAAAATTGATTTTGTTTTAACTCGAAGGTTAAGCGTGTCAATATCGATGATTTTCTATCGGCCGGATAAGTTTGTGAAGCAACCGGCCCTTATTATTTATTATTATTATTATTAAAATCCGCCATATTAGTTTTGCATACAACAAGTCAATTAAAAATTTTCAATTATTCTATTTTTTACTTTCTCTTAGCCTATATATGAAATATATAGAGAGAGAAAGTATTGCGATCATGTCAAAAATTCGATGTCGAGATTTTGATGGATATACATGTTTTGAGGTCCCCTGAGTCCAAAAAAGTGGGTCCCGCAAATTGGTCTGTGTGTGTGTGTGTCTGTGTGTGTGGAACCATTTTTTTAGCATGAAGGAGTTGAGCTAGCGGATTGAAATTTTATATTTAACTTAGGTACCTTCCCAGACTCTCAAAATAAGCTTTTGAACAAAATCGGCCAAAAAGTACTAGTACTTTACTGATGTACTTTTTCAGTTTTTTTCGATTTTCTCAAAATTCCCTCCAAGGATTTTTTTTAAAATTCAAAAATCAATTATTTTTTAGATGCTCTTTAAAATGTATATTCTCATTTTGCCGTTGAAATCTTCTGAAGACCACTTTACTCTTGTTCTTCATAGGAAAGATAGAAATGGTTGCCATGGTAACGGAATTTAAATCTTTTTCTTTTTTATTAGATTAAAAAAAAATCAATTATTATTTAAATTCCCATTTATTTTTTTTTATTTCTGTTTTAATTGTTTCAAAGAAAACATATATATATATCTCTCCCACTTGCAAACATTATCGTCTCTCTCTACTCTTTTTAAATTCCCTTTCCACCTTATCTTCGCATAGAAATAATGTTAATTTCCTATAGGGATTTGTATGTTAATTTCGATTCAAAAGGGGGTCCCCTTTGGAACTTTTTACGCATTTAAAATTTTTTTTTCCAATTCTTATGAAATTTTGTATTTATTTACGATTCTATATTGTGTATAAAATGTCCAAATATGAGATTAAAATTTTGAAAAATAACCATAGTTTATTTGAAGCAGTCAACATTTAAAATGCAAGTTTGAAACTAAGGTGCTATCGGAAACTAAATATATCTCGACACAAAAAATCTGGTGTGACCAGCACAGTGCGCAACTTTCTCTTACCGAAGGGTAAGAGAAAGTTGTGTGCTGTGCGCCAGTCACACCAGATTTTTTTAAATTCCCTTTCCACCTTATCTTCGCATAGGAACAATGTTAATTTCCTATAGGGATTTGTATGTTAATTTAGATTCAAAAGGGGGTCCCCTTTAGAACTTTTTAGGCATTTAAATTTTTTTTTCCAATTCTTATGAAATTTTGTATTTATTTACGAATCTATATTGTGTATAAAATGTCCAAATATGAGATTAAAATTTTGAAAATTAACCATAGTTTATTTGAAGCAGTCAACATTTAAAATGCAAGTTTGAAACTAAGGTGCTATCGGAAACTAAATATATCTCGACACAAAAAATCTGGTGTGACCAGCACGGTGCACAACTTTCTCTTACCGAAGGGTAAGAGAAAGTTGTGTGCTGTGCGCCAGTCACACCAGATTTTTTAAATTAATATCATATTTCTTTATTTATCGAATAAATTTCACAATACTCATTGATATTAATTAAATTAAATAGAAATATAATAATCTTTTGAAACTGAATAATAAATTAAATGATCAAATTTTATCTAATTAAAACAGAGTTGAATTTATTTCGAAGGGATGTAGAATATATACATGTATATATAAATATAGGTCTATATATCTATATTATAATAAAGCTGAAAAGACGTTTTTTGATTAAGGTACTTCTAGACCACCTAGAGATATGGGGTTTTTGCATTCGATTCAGAATCCTCTAAAACCAAATAGAAAAATCCAAAATCTTAAAAAAGTTGTACCACTTTTTTTTAAGAGGGAAAAAACTCATTTTTTTCGATGTTTTTTCAAAAATTTCACGATATTTTTTCATTTTTTCACTCATATCTTCTAAACGGTTAAAGATATCTTCAATATCTGAATTAGTCAATAATCTGCATTAAATTTTGAAAATGACAAACCTCTTTTAACTATTTTTGAGGTTTGTTTACACATATAAATAATTCGTGCAAAAAGAACCTCATTTTTGATGATTTTGCCGCGGCTTCAGTTCATTTTCATTGTTTTTTTGCTTCAGTATTTATTGTCCAATTTCAATAATTTTTTTTGCGAAATGTTCCTCACATCCTATACTTTAAGTCAGGTAAATTTCATTTTTTTTCATCAACCCCTTCTATTTAATTTTCAAGTGTGAAAAAAAATAACATGAAAATTTTCATTTTTTGAGATGGTTTTTAAACATCTGTGTCTTTAGACAAGCTAGACAATTGCGGTTTTTTTTATTTGATTCAGTACCATCTGCTGACGACTAGAAAAATCCAAAATCATGAAAAAGTTATACCCCCTTTTTTTAAATTACAAAAAACTCATTTTTAGCCGATTATTTTTTTACATTTTTGGCTATATTTTTTGAATGATAAGAGATATCTTCAATCTCATAATTTTGTATTTTTCTACATTAAATTTGGAAAAGAATGAGACCCTTTGCACTATTCTAAGGCATTGTTTAGCGGCTGTGCAACTTTTGGCGTGTGATACAAAATTTTTTTTTTATTAATTTTTTTCATATTCATGGCCATATTTTTTAAACGATTATCAATGTCTTAGATATGATTTACTTTTTATAATCTACATTAAATTTCCTTTAAAACGAGCCCAGTTTGGACCTGATAAGCCTCTATTTAAGTTCTTTAAACTTTTTCTAAAAATGGAAGAAATTTTTATTTTTTGTTTGTTTGTTTGAAGAGTTTCTTTCAATTTTCGCCTATATTTTTTGAATGGTAAGAGATATCTTCAATCTCATAATTTTCTATTATTCTACATTAAATTTGGAAACAAATGAGCCACATTACAGCATTCTCAGACATGGTTTAGTATACTATCTATTCGTCAATCACGAGACAAACTTTTAAGTAGATATTTTTTTTCCGAGATATTTCTATACAATTTTAGCTATATCTTTTTAATGGTAAAAGATATCTTGGATATCCAAAGGTTTTCACATTTTAGATTAAATTTTGTAAAAAATGAATACCATTTAATTTAATTCAGACATTGTTTAGGGTATTTAAAACCACTTCTAAAATGTAAGAAATTTTTTTTTTGTTTGATTGCTCTGAATGATCCACATTTCAGTATTCTCAGGCATGGCTTAGTATCTAAAATGAACGAAATTATAGATTATTTCAATTTTTTCTTTAGATATCTTCAAAACATAGCAAAAAAATCATTTTCAATTCATTCCCTCATAGAGCCTTCCACGACCACAACATTTCATTTGGCTCATATTCTTATTTTTTTTTACTTAGCGCCGGGTATTTTTAACATTCTTCAGACCCGGAAATTTTTCAAACCCTCCCGTACCGACGAAAATTTAGTGAATGAATGAATGAATGTCTAGGACTTTTTTTTTTTTTAAACATTCACACTTTTTTCTCATTCACACTCACATTCACACAGTCTTTTCGGCAACTTAGGCCATTTAAGACTTTGACGATGTATGATACCCCTGAATCATACATTGTATAAAATTTCTTTTATTTAATAAAAAGTTTTAAATAATACATCAAATAAAAAAAAAATTATTTAAAAATATTTAATTTTTTTTACATATTTAAATTTATAATAAACTAGACGCAAAGCCCCGCCTTCGGCGGGGCTTTCCGTCTATAAGGGGGCTGCGCCCCCTGGACCCCCCTTGCTCGCCTACCTATATACATACCGGTACATATATTTTCCCTTTTCATTTTAACGGTTAATTATTCATGAATTTAAGATTTTTTTGTGAATCATATCCTTTTCGGGACTCTCCCGGTACACAGACAAAAAATTCACGCCGATATTTTATTAGAATTCAAGATGTAAATAAAAAATCGTAAACATGGGTAAATATTTATATTTTGTTACCATGGCAACTATTTCTCCTAATTTTTATTTTTTTCTTATTTTAATGGTTAATTACTCATCAAGTTATTGTTATTTGTGAAACAAAACCTGTCCGGGACTCTCACAAACATACACAGAAAATTTCATCATAATTGGTTCAGTCGTTTAGGAGGAGTTCAGTCACATACACACGTACAGAAGAATTATATATATAAAGATAATAAACTTTTTCAGATGTCAGAAAAAAATAAATATTTTAAAATTGTTTATTTTTAACTTTGCCCATCAAGCTGCCAAAATTCGTTTTGAGGTCCCCTGAATCCATTTAAGAAGTTTTTGGAATGATGTCTGTGTGTGTGTGTGTGTGTATGCCTGTGGTAAATTTTTTCGTCAACGAAAACTCAAAAACTATTTGTTCAATTGTTTTGAAATTTTGCACCTATAAACTAGGGGTAGAGGCCAAGAAGTGAAAAGCTTTTGCTAAACATCGGACCATTAGAGGGGGGGGGGGCAAATATTTTTTCTTACATAACCTATACTTTTTTTTATATATTCAGAAACAAGACTTCCTCCCGAGTAAAATGATATATAATATGTATAACATCGGACCATTAGGGGGAGCTCTAGGGGGGGGGGAATATTTTTTTCTTACATAACCTATAATTTTTTTTATATGTTCAGAAATATTCAGAAACTAGAATTTCTTCTGAGTAAAATGATATATAATATGTATACAATCGGACCATTAGGGGGCTCTAGGGGTGGAGGGCAATATATTCTTTTCTTGAATAGTGGGTGGGCAAAGTTGTGCGCTCGGCTTAGTCCGACCCTTTATTTTTTAATAGGGCCTTGCCCGTCCAATTTCATTTGCATGCCCGTCCTCCTAATCAGTTTATTAAAGTGAAATTTAGACTAGCTACCCGCCCATAATTTTTTCATGGTCTTCAAAACCCACAGGCCGGGCAGGGCGAATATTCAATTATTTTAAACTTGATTCAGTGTATTTTCATTTGGGCTGAAATCATATGGGCTTTAAAATTAAGGGGAAAACTACTGATCACGTCCCGAGACGCCGCCCGCCAGGGCCAAGTTGGGAACGGCGCGGCGAAGCCGCGCCTTCTCAACTTGTATTAATATATAGCCGTTTTTGAAATCAAATATTTTTATTATTAAAGTTGTTTTTCTCTCAAGAAGATTGGTTTATTTATTAAATAAATAAAAATTTTAAATAAATTGACAAGGTAAGTAATGATAATTATTTTAATATATTTATTACCGGGGTGTCTGGCAACAACCCCCAAGATCGTTGCAATGAAGAATTGTCAAGCACAAATAAGAAAGAATTTTCTGAGGGTAGTTCGAAGTTTGGTTTTATTTTTGTGAATTCTAAAAATTTTATTACTCTTTTATATAAAATTTATTTATTGAAATTAATAATATTGTATCTTTTTACACTCATGCCCAAAAATGAGATCAAGAGTCAAAATTCACTGAAAACACTTTGAAACAATTTTGTGCAGCTAGTTTCAAATAAAATCCATCTAAATAATGTCAGATGTTTAAAATTAAGTCACTCGCTCTATAAACGTAAATGTGTGCTTAGCTGCAACCAGCCAACCATTAATGATTGTCCCCGAATCGAATCCCTTGGAGGATACTTGAAATACAGAACAAGGTGAATGAATAATTTCCAGGGAACGATGTCACCTCACTCCTTTCAGTGACATTGTTTTGTTTGGTTGTGGCCCTTTAGCATCCCACAAAACCCCGTGAGGAAATAAATTCCGTCACTGAAAACCGAGACGATCAAATGACCCACCCCAACAAGTGCAATCACACGGAAACCAAACTCTAATCTTTAACTAATATAATATAATGCAAGATAAATTTGAAATAATGGTGATCCAAAAATGTTAAAGAATCTATCAAATATAGCCTGATGAAGAATAAGATAAATGTTTGGAAGGTTAATAAGAAAAAAATTTGTTGAGCAACTCAAGATAAAATCAAATCACTAAAAACAAATTGCAATTGAACAAACGTGATTTAGAAAGAAAAAATAAAACAGGTTTAGCAACAACTAGTTGCGGAGCCCGCCTTTGGCCTATTACAAACCAACCTAAGAGGATTTCCTTCCATCACTTTGTAGGATTCCTCTCAAGAGTGTTAGCATCGTATGAAAATACAAAAAAAAATTCTTTTTAGATTTTTTGTCATCGAATATTTAATAGAACTCCTACATCAGGCGTTAAAATAACGCAAACCGTGGATTGCGAGCCCCTTGCGGCTCTTTACTATTATTTTTTTTCTATTTGTGATACTGGGCAATGACATTCTCGATAACAACTACCAGGGAAGTCCTTGTATAATTCATACACTTGTATAGAATTTAAGCTTTTTTTTATTATTAAATATAAATAGACTTTTTTTTGTTGAACTGAATTTTATTTGTCTAAAATTTCACAACGTTTCGATTACTCATTCTGTTAATTTTCATTACAAATTGTTACCCTAATTGTTAATTATTATTAATAAATTGTTAATAAGAAATGAAATTAATAATTTTTCTCAATATACATCCACTAGATTAGATTCGTGCAAACATATGGTTTTGTAATTTGGTCCTTCGAGCCGGATATATATATATATATATATAATAACCGCTTCTCGGCCATGCCACTAGAGGGACTGACGCGTGTTTATAAATGCGGCAACACATTCTGTCGTCTTTTTTTCATGTACAAATAACACAAGACGCTGTACATCTAGCGATAAACATTCTAAACTGAAATCAGAACGAAGTCGGCTATTCTAAATGTAAGAGGCTGTGTGATAATATCTGAATTCGAACCTGAAGAAGACCACAGATGGTATCTTAACACTTTTATCCGAAAAATAGGTATTTTAACTTAATATACTATTATAAGTTGAAGTAAGTTGAAGAGAAGTTGCTGTTGATGTTATCGAATGGAAAAAGAGCAAGAGTTATTCTTAATGAAAAAGAGCAAGTACAGGTGCAGCAAATAAATACTACATATTATTAATGGCTGATATTTTCGTTAACCTGTTTTCCTTGATAATTTGGCTCCCCCAATCCTTCTTTAATTTAATGTTTGTGAAATTAAAATCAAACCCATTTGAAAAAAAAAAAAATCCGTTAAGAAATTTCAGAGTTCATGTATGACAAAGAAAAAAAGTAAAAATTAAATCTCAAAATTATTATTCTATAATTAATTATCTATCTATATTATAATAAAGCTGAAAAGACGTTTTTTGATTAAGGTACTTCTAGACCACCTAGAGATATGGGGTTTTTTGCATTCGATTCAGAATCCTCTAAAACCAAATAGAAAAATCCAAAATCTTAAAAAAGTTGTACCACTTTTTTTTAAGAGGGGAAAAACTCATTTTTTTCGATGTTTTTTCAAAAATTTCAAGATATTTTTTCATTTTTTCACTCATATCTTCTAAACGGTTAAAGATATCTTCATTATCTGAATTAGTCAATAATCAGCATTAAATTTTGAAAATGACAAACCTCTTTTAACTATTTTTGAGGTTTGTTTACACATATAAATAATTCGAGCAAAAAGAACCTCATTTTTGATGATTTTGCCGCGGCTTCAGTTCATATTCATTATTTTTTTTTTGCTTCAGTATTTATAGTCCGATTTCAATAATTCTTTTTGCGAAATGATCCTCTCTAGGGTTGGTAGATTCGGAGGCTGAATCGATTTTCGATTTTCGATTTTTAAAATCGAAACCAAATAATCGATTTTTAAAAAAATCGATTTTTGCCTTTAAAAAATCGATTTTAATCGATTTTCGATTTTTTTACAAAAAATTTTTCGCTATGCCCATAAGTTGATTTTAAGGTTCTGCTTACGATTTTCAAGCGGTTTGTGGAACAAGAAAAATAGAACGTTGCATTGCTGATGCCCAAATCAATTTATTCAGTCTTTATAACTTCTTTAAAAATCAACACTTTTTTTTTATAAAAAAAAGATTCACACTTTTTTCTCATTCACACTCACACTCACACACACATTCACACAGTCTTTTCGGCAACTCAGGCCATTTAAGAGTTTTGACGATAACCGTTATGAATATATATTATTATTTGGGGTCCAGGCATTCTTATTTAAGCCATTTGGTATCTAAATGGCTTAAATAAAATCATCTGATTGCCTGGGGTCCGAACCCGCGACTTTTGGTATACGAGGTTAGCAAGCTAACCTCTACACCTTACCCCCGAGGGCTGAATTCAAGATTAAAATTTATAATCATGGGGAAATATTTATATTTTGTTACCATTGCAACCAATTCTCCTATCTTTCCTATGAAATACAAGAGTAAAGCGTACTTCAAAATGAAAATATACATTTTAAAGAGCATCTAAAAAATAATTGATTTTTGAATTTTTTTCAAAATCGTTGGGGTTATTTTTAAGAAAATCAAAAAAACCTGAAAAAACTACCTCAGTAAAGTATTAGTACTTTTTGGCCGATTTTAATTAACAGCTTATTTTCTCGCTCCAGGGGGGGGGGGAGTATCTAACTTAAATATAAAATTCCAACCTCATAGCTCAATTCCTTCAAGCTTAAAATAGAACACAGACAGACAGACCATGTCGCGAAAACCTCTTTCTTGGAAAATCGAAAATCGAAAATCGGCCGTCAAAAATCGATTTTTTCGATTTTTTCAAAATACTGAATCGATTACGATTTTAATCGAAAATCGACACTCAAAATCGATTTTCGATTAAAATCGAAATCGATTCGACCAACCCTAATCTGATTAGCCGTTCGGAATCTACAGGGGTTTAAACTTTCAAATTAGAATTTACCGCAGCGCGGTAAAATAAAATGATAGGAAAAAAATAAATAGTGAAATCTTTAGCTGAAAACTCATTCTTTCTAACCGTATATTCCCCATAATTATACCAATTAAGACAGAGGAGTTATTCAGGCCGATAAACTTTTTCGTGCATGCCCCTCTAACCTCCCTCTATAGACACATGATTTGTAAGACGTTGTCACGTCAAAAAAAAAAGTGAGTGCATACTCCGTCGATCGAACCCGGGACCACATACTTATAGAGTGAATTTTTTAAAAATATCTTTTTTTAATGCGATTAATCTAAAAAAAAAAATTTTATTTTTTCGAAAATCAAAAAAAGGATTTCTAGAAGTTCTAGATATTTTAAATAGCTTTAATTAAAAAAAAAAAATTTGAGGTCGTTAGCTTCAAAATTGTGGCCCTTGGAATCTCCCAAAATGTGTCGTTTTGATAACTTATCTGGTGTTTGTCCTTCAGCTGTTTTAATGCTGAAGGACAAACACAAGATAAGTTATCAAAACGACCTATTAGGATCCCGAGACGCGCACCTTAAATGATAATTTTGTTGCAGACACCACTGAGTACTGCATTCCTGAATCGATATTTGCCGATGACTGCAATACCTGTCACTGCTCCGAGGAAGGCCGAAATGCTTACTGCACTCGCATAGGATGTGTTCATTTTAAATTCTAATCGATTCTTCTGTCCTCGCCCTTATTATTCCCGCGGTGCGGGGTCGGCAGACCCTCTCCACTCCCCCCCTATCCAAAGCGACAGGCCAATCTCTCCTTACCCGATGAAGCCAAGTCATCCTCTGCGTTGTCGTCCTCGCCACACCACTACTCTCTAATTCTAATCCATTCTATTGATAAAATAAAAATATATTATTATATAGAGATTATGATTTTTTTTTATTTGAATAAAAATAAATCTGGTGAGACTGGTCGCACAGCAGGTGTTCTGTGCTTGTCACACCAGATTGTTTTTTTGGCAACCATTTCTCCTATCTTTCCTATGAAACACAAGAGTAGAGTGTGCTTCAAAAGATTTCAAGGGTAATAAGACATCGGCATTTTTTTTTTTTTTTTTTTGAAACTTAAAATCAGAAAGATCGTGTTTAAAACCCTCCAAGGTTTGTTTCAGTTCGGCATTATTTTTTCTAACATCATTTAGTAACTTTCCTATAACCACTAAAAGTTATGGTATTCCATAATCTCCGAACTTCCTAAGTAACCATTTCTCCAATATTTCCTATACAGTAGCCCCAGAAGGCATCGATACTTTCCTTATATACCATATAATGGTTAATTTTAAAGTCAAAATGGCCTCAGTGAAAAACAACAACAAATTCACGAGAAAAGCGTGATTCAAACAATTTTGAGGTCAAAAAATGAGATATCTGATTTTCTAAGCTCTTGTTATCCGTTATACTGGATGCCATGAGTTTAGGCGTTTTTAATTCCGCCAAATGGCAGCATTAGTCCAAGAGTTTTGACTTTATTCCGCCAGATGGCAGCATTAGTCCAAGAGTTTTGACTTTATTCCGCCAGATAGCAGCATTAGTCTAAGAGTTTTGACTTAATTCCGCCAGAAAGCATCATTAATCCAAGAGTTTTGACTTAATTCCGCCAGATAGCAGCATTAGTCCAAGAGTTTTGACTTAATTCCGCCAGATGGCAGCATTAGTCAAGAACGCCTAAAAGGACGTTATGCCCCAATGGCAGAGCTGTTATGGTGGAAGCCATCAATTTAGGCGTTCAGCTTCTTGCAATCTTTTCTATGGGATATTTAAGGGGGAGTTCCAGAGATATTTTATATTAATAATATTATATTTGGTTTTCATTATCTGAGAATTTGATAATATAATAATAATTCAAGTCTTTTCTTATCTTTATTTATTAAAATAAAATTGATCGAGTTCCAAATGTTATTTTGGCTCTTAAATGAAAATGTCTGACTATTAAATAACAATTGTTATTTAAGCCAATTGGATACCAGATGGCTTAAATAGAAATGCCTGAACCCCCAATAGATATTTTCATTAAGTAACGGTTATCGTCAAGTCTTTTATTTCCTAAGCTGCCGAAAAGACTGTGTGAGTGTGAATGAGAAAAAAAATAATAAAATAACAATTGAAACATTCCGATATTAAAAATACTAAAGAATTTAAAAAAAAAAAAAATAATAAATTTATTTATAGACTATAATAAATCATTCCTTACCAATAAAATGCTGATGCGGTTCTTTTAATCGCTCGTTCTTTTAACGTCTCGTTAATTGCAAATTAATTATTTATTTGCCTCGTTTGTTTACTTTTTTTTCCTCTTCGCATACATCCGGTCGCGGAAACCTTCTAGAACATATATATATAGACCCTATATATAAAGATATATATGCGAAGACAAGTTTTCTCGGGTTAAGTCGCGTGGGGTGCTGAGAGTTACTCTCGGCCTGGGGAGTAGGCAGATTGAGGCCCCGTAGTCAACCTAAACCGAACACAATTACACACACCCAACCTTCCTCCAGTTCTCAGAGACCAATCCACGCCTCTGAGTCATCCACCAAATTGACCTGGGGACCAGGAAGACTGCGACCCCGTAAACAACCCCCTCCACCATTACCTCCTAACTTCCTTCTCTCTTGAAAATGGCTCCAAAAGGAGAGCCGAAACGTCGAGTAAATCTCAGCACCCCACGCGACTTAACCCGAGAAAACTTATCTTCGGTTAATTATTCATGAACTTAAGATTTTTTGTTAATTATATCCTTTCCGGGACTCTCCCGGTACACAGACACGCCGATATTTTAGAATTCAAAATGTAAATAAATAAAAAAAATCGTAAACATGGGTAAATATTTATATTTTGTTACCATGGCAACTATTTCTCCTAATTTTTATTTTTTTCTTATTTTAACGGTTAATTACTCATTAACTTATTGTTATTTGTGAAACAAAACCTGTCCGGGACTCTCACAAACATACACAAAAAATTTCATCATAATTGGTTCAGTCGTTTAGGAGGAGTTTAGTCACATACACACGAACAGAAGAATTATATATATAAAGATATAATATATATATATATGCGAAGATAAGTTTTCTCGGGTTGTGTCGCGTGTGATGTTGAGATTTACTCGACGTTTCGGCTCTCCTTTTGGAGCCATTTTCAAGAGTATGGAATTAGGGGGAATTGTTGGGGTGCAAACCGCCACCACACAACCCAACACATCTCAAAGACAAACACAAGCCTCGGAAACATCCGGCAATACATCGACTGGGGGAGAAGGCAGATTGAGGCCCCAAAGTCAACCTAAATCAAACACAGACACGATCACACATACACACACCCAATCCAAATCTCAGAAACAAACCCAATCTCCTAACACATCCACTAACCAAACCAATAACACATCGACTTGGGGAGGCAGACTGAGGCCCCGTAGTCAACCCAAACCGAACACAAACGCAATTACACACACTCAACCTTCCTCCTGCTCTCAGAGACCAAACCAAGCCTCTGAGGCATCCAAATTGACCTGGGGACCAGCAAGACTGCGACCCCGTAAACAAACCTCCCCAACAATTCCCCCTAATTCCATACTCTTGAAAATGGCTCCAAAAGGAGAGCCGAAACGTCGAGTAAATCTCAACATCACACGCGACACAACCCGAGAAAACTTA
>JAKCPI010012175.1:0-30694 GCA_023213315.1 Euborellia annulipes | reverse complement strand
AAAGCATAAAAAACTTGAATAAAAAGTTGTTAAATAAGCATATAAGTTGAAAAAAAGCATCTAATAAGCAATTTTTACTCATACCAATGGCGTATACAAATTTTTTTTTAAAGAAACTAAATTTATTCCGCCCCGCCCTGCGAAAAATTTTTTTTTTGCGGAACCAAATTTTTTCACCCTGCGGAAAAATTTTTTTACAGGGCTATATTTTTTCACACTGCGGGGTTTTTGGAAAATTTTTTTTGGGGGGCGTCCCCCCCCCTTATATACGTCCCTGGTGTATGAGTGGGGTATAGGTGTGTGAATGGGAAAAAAGTTTTTTAATAAAAAAAAAAAAAAAAAAAAAAAAAATTATAAATATTCGTAAAATAAGTTCAAATAAGCACGAAAGGAGAAAAAAGCATGAAAACTCAAAAAAAGAGATCAAAAAAAAAGCATAAAAAATGCAATCTCAATGCACTTAGTTTTTCCTAATTCGTATAGAAATTAAATATCTAATGGTTGCTTATAAAATTCACCAATAAGCATTTTGCTTAAAATCCGGTCTCTAATTATGAGTAATAAAAAGTTTTTGCGGATTTCAAATATGGATAGATGGCCTCTTATGGCCCACTCTCCAAAATCTGGCTGAGCAGCTAGTTTTTTAATGAAATAAATATTTACAAATAAATTATGAAGAGAAATTAAAATTTTTCAGAATTTGAGAAAATGCTGTTTCAGAGTAAACCGCCCAAATCTGGCTTTGCAGCTAGTTATTATGGGAATCTTAAATAAGATATTCATATATAGCAAGAGAAATAAAAATTTTTTGTGGGTGTTTAAAGAGAGCCTTTGAATGGCCTTTTAAGTCGGGCTGTGCAGCTAGTAAATAAATTAGATCATATTTATATTCAGCCTATAAATCTAATTTTTTGTATGTCATCTAAAAATTTATTTATTTGAATCAAATAATAACTCTCACTTATTGTTAAATGAGATCGTGGCTAATCGAGTTAGTAAGTAATAAATATTTTATCATTTAACAAAAACAAGTCTTATTGTTTGAATTAAAAATAATCACCAGGGTATTGTTGAAGACAAGAAGCCAAGATGGCTGGTTACAGAGCACTCTCAATTGGCAATCATGGATGGGTGAATAAACCGTGCTGTTAGTTGGTTTCCTGTTTTGAAAAAAAAAAATTCGTTGTTAGTATAAAAAATAATTAATTTCACTTAATGTTAAAGGAGGTAGGTCTTTCAACTTTCAACTATTAAGTTGAAATCGACATTTAATATCAAAATCATAAATTGATCTTGTTAAAACGATTTATCAACTTTTGTTTCTTTTAATATTAATTTGAATATTTAATCGAAATATTAAAACTTTTTTAAATTTTCATATAAAAATGTTTAAAAGTAATTAAAAGAATCATTTATATGCAAAAAGAATTTAAAAAATATAAAATTTACCTGAAATTTCGAGGAACGGGGGGAGGAGGTATCAATGGCTTGTAAGCGTCCTCACTCGTCTAGCAGCGGAGGGGTGGTGAAAGACGGCGCCACTGCTGAGACGGTGAGAGGGGGAGAGCAACAAGCTCTTGGCAAGGGGAAATGGCCTAGAAATAAAAGAATCCCATTGTTAGAGCGCTTGAAATTTACTCCCACTCTTTTGGTGAGGGAAATGTAGGGGAGGGATGAGATGAGGAGAAAGTTGGGTGATCTTGAAGGGGGGAAACAAGGAATTGTAGGAGTGCAAGGAATTACTCCTACTAAAGGGGGAGGGGGGGGGGGCTGCCCGCTTGAAAAGAATGGGCAAAGCGAGAGGCAGAGCAGATCTAATGAAGAGAGGGGAGAATGGAACATAATCTTATTTTTTGTAAATTTCTTAAAAATAAAAATTGAATGCTACACTATTTTCTGATCGAAAATAATAAAAATAAAGAGTCGGACTAAGCCGAGCGCACAACTTTGCCCACCCACTATTCAAGAAAAAAATATTTGTCCCCCCCCCCCCTAGAGCCCCCCTGATGGTCCGATGTTATACATATTATATATCATTTTACTCGGGAGGAAGTCTAGTTTCTGAATATATAAAAAAAATTATAGGTTATGTAAGAAAAAATAACTACAATTTAATTACTGTATATGCACAACGAAAATAAATAAAAATGTTTTAATCTGATTTAATGTTGTGCCTCATTAATTTCAACTCCGTCTGTCTTTAAAATAAAATTTATTGATAATCTTAAATTTTTAATCAATTTGATTAATTACTAAGTTGTTTGTTCACCAACTACAAACAACCAATTCGTAAAGGGTTTCTTTTCTTTCCATTCTCAAAATACAGATTTCTTAACGTTAATTAAAAAATCAATTTATATTAAAGATGTATGAAAGAGAATAAAAAGTGGTGAGGGTTTTTTTTTTTTTGCAGTTATTCGATCAGGCTTTTTACTCAAGCGGGAATTCAGAAGGAAACATTCTAAGTTTTTTTTTTCTTTTTTTTTTTATTTAAATGAATAGAAAATAAAAAAACCTAAGAATAGAAAAAAAGTCATGTCCATTATCGTAAAGAACATTTTTTTTTTCCTTTCAATTTAGGAAAAATCAATAAAAAATTCTCTTGAGGAAATAAAACATTTGACACGTGTTGAACATGAACTAAATGAAAAATTTTTCTTTATTTAGGCCCTATAACTTTTACATCTTTAATTCTAAAGTACCATATTGCTAGAAATATATGTTGACACAAAAATCTGGTGTGACAAGCACAGAACACAACTTTCTCTTGCCCAAGGTTAAGAGAAAGTTGTCTGCTGTGCGACCAGTCACACCTGATTTTTTTCAAGTTAGGGAGTAATTAATTTTTCTTGATTAATAGAAAAAAACTTTTACTTTTAAAAGTGATTGCATTGGAGGTATTGAGTATTTTTTTGCTATCGCCAGTGGAGAATGGCAGCTCTTATTTTTACTGGCGCCAGCAGCGACACTAGAGCACTCTGGCGATAAATGGATGCTACAAGGAGGATAAAATGGAAAAATGGCGGATGCATTTTATAAAGGGAGGGAAAAAGATTGATGGAGATTGAAGCCAGGAGTTCAATTTTATTGCATGATTTTTCTAATATAATTTTTTGCAAAATATTCAAATAATCTTTGAAAAACATATATTCAATTACCTGGAGATAGGAGATGAACGTTTGGAAAGGCGCTGGACAAACTGAATTGAGTGGAATTGCAGAGGACAAGCCAAGTTGTAGGTTCGAGGAATATAATTGATGATGGATTATTATTATTAATTAGTACAATATCAAAATACACTTTAATGATGCACAAAATTAAGAGACAATATAAATTTTAACTTGTGAGAATCACTTTCAAAGACAATCACTTGCAATCACTGTTATGATTTTTACATAGGTCACGCTGTGCATAGCTGTGGCGCTATGTACTGTCGCAATGCCATGGGGAGATCGAAGAGGGCGTTGGAGTCGCTGTTAATTAACGTCTCTTAAAATTAGGCAACCTGTTTTCTAAAGATTTTGCCTAACTAAAAGGCGCTCTTGATTGGTAGCGCCAAAAGTGTCGATTGGTGTAACTTTTTGCAAATATTGGATATTCAATAAATATAGATAGACAGAAATCAGCGAGTTAACAATTATAAAAAAAAGTTTTTTTTTTTGCTTTTTAAGAGACATTTTAATAAAGGTTTTTGAATTTATATTTTTTGATTTTTATATGAATTTCATTTTTTTTTTAATTTTATTTCGCCCGTTTAGCCACACGCCTTTGGGCCAAAACTTATACAAACAGAGGAGTACCGAGGCAGTTGGGGGCCTGGGGCGGCACTAGAAGAGGGTGCCCTATATTGAATTTTTTTTTTTTTTTTTGGGGGGGGGGGGGTAAAAATTTTACCTGATCTCAAAAATTTTTCTGCGAAATTTTTTTTTTTTTTTCGCGGAACCAAATTTTCCCCGTCCGAAAAATATTTTACCTTTTTTTTTAGAGACACTAAATTTTTAATTTTTGCCGCCCGCGGAACCAAAATTTTTTCCGTCCGGAAAAATATTTTACCTTTTTTTAGAGACACTAAATTTTTGCCGCCCACGGGACATTTGCAAATTTTTTCACGCCCTTAGATCCGGCCCTGCCACAAGGGCCCCGGGGCCTCTCAAAGGGAAATTTTCATTTAATTTTTTTTTTTTTTTTTTTTTTATATATGGGGCCTATGCCGGCTCGGGGCCTGGGGCGGACCGCCCCCCCCCCCCTCGGTACGCCACTGTATACAAAATACATATTTCTCAAATTAATATAAACAAGAATTTCATTTCTTAGGAAGTTATAAGAGAGCATTAAAAATAAAAGGAAATTGATAATAATAAGAATGAAAAAAAAAGTGCAGGAGATGGATTTGAACTCGCTAAGTTTGGGGTGCGCATCTCGAGGTGCTAATTTTGAGAGTTTCCAGCTCCCTTAATTTTGAATTCAAACTCAAATTTTTTTTTTTTAATTAAAGCTAGGGGGTGCTTAACTTAAATATAAAATTTCAACCTCCTAGCTCAATTCCTTAATGCTTAAAATTGAACACAGACACACAGACAGACCATTTTGCAAAAACCAGTTTTTTGGATTCAGGGGATCTCAAATCGTGTTTATCCATTAAAATTTCGACATCACGAATTTTTGACATGAATCCAATACTTTCTATCTCTATATATATATAATTTCGACATCACGAATTTTTGACATGAATCCAATACTTTCTATCTCTATATATATATAAGTGTGTGTATATTAACATATGCATATGGGTAAGAGAAAGTAAAAATAGGTAAGATGAAAAGATTCCGCCGGTCCCGCCAGATTTCTTTAAATTCTTTTTCTCTTTCTGCTAGTCATCAATAATATAGACCAGCCGATTAGGGATCTAATATCTATTCTTAATTGTGTCGATGAATTCAAAAATAACTAAAGTTTTCTAGTTTTTGAGTTGGTGCAGAGGCACCTTATTCTTAATCCAATTATACTACATTCGTACAGGCACACACTCGTTTTCTTATTTGATTGTTTCATTTTTGTAAACAAAAGAAGATGGATTTATTCGAATTTCCAAAAGATGTTGCCATTAAAAATTTTTAATTTTTCCTTAAAAAACAATAAAATAATCACATGTTGAAACACATGGATTTACTTTAACTTCGGTACTCATTTTACTGCAAATACATTACTATATGTACCTTTTATTTTTATTTATATATACACTAGAGTGGTCAGTAAAAATTAAATTTTTTCCTACACACCAAAAAAAAAACGTTATTTTTACGTAAATTTTTTTTTTTTTTTGCTTTTAGACAAAAAGAACACTTCCCCACGCTCATTTAAGTTATTTTTTCGTAAAGTCGTAGTTTTTTTCAAATACCTCTTGAAATATTCAGATTGATAAAAAGTTATTAGGACTTTTTTGTAGGCAATTCAAATCTCTACAATAAAAAATGTCTCTTCAATTTTTTTTTATAAAGTTCATATTTATGGAGATATTTTCAATAAAAACTCATAAACTCGATATAGAGAACAATTTAAGATCTACAAACGTAATTTTTCTTGAAATATCTACGATTTTAGTAAATTAAGATAAATAAATGATACATCTCGGTCTTCAATAAATAACAACAATTTTTCAATGACTCATAATAATCATAATAAAAACCTCTATCGGTAAGTTATCTACGGTCAATCTGGTAAATTTGTACTATTCAATTTTGAAATAAAAGTAATGATATTAAAGGTACCGGTACCTTAATCATTATTAACTAGATATAATTGAATAAATAATTGTATCTTTCTTAAAGTACGAAATTGTTCATATTTCAGGAAAAATTACTTTTGTAGGTCTTAAATTGTTCACTATATCGAGTTTATGAGTTTATTATTGAGAATAAATAAGAACTTAATAAAAAAATTTAAGAGACCTTTTTTGTGGATAATTGAATTGCCTACAAAAAAGTCCTAATAACTTTTTCTCAAATCTGAATATTCCAAGAGATATTTGAAAAAAAAAAACTACGATTTTATGAAAAAATCTACTTAAATCAGCTTGCGGCATGTGTTCCTTTTGTTTAAAATCTCCGTATTTTTTCAACAAAAAGGAAAAAATTTAATTTTTAACGACCACTGTAATATACACTGTATATATATATATGGTTAACTTGCATATTATTAATTAAGTGGAGAAATCAGGAAGGTTTACTCGCTTGTATGCAGTTGGACGAGCAAGTAAAGAGAAAATTATAGGAGCTCAAATATTTACAAAAATAGAATTTTATTTAATAACATTTATATTTTACATAACAACTCAAAAACAGAAACTAAAACACAAACACCATGGAAACACTGCAACTTGTGTATCACCACACCAAGGGCGGTCCTAGCCTTACATTTTGCGGGGGGTCACTGTTTTTTTTTTTTTTTTTTTATAGTATAAATAAATGGGCCTGGACCCCAATAAATATATATTAATCAAATATGAGTATCGTTTAAGTCTTAAATGGCCTAAGTTGCCGAAAAGATTGTGTGAATGGGAGAGTGAGTGGGAAAAAAGTGTGTCTTAAAAAAAAAAGAAAGATTTTGGGAGGGGGGGGGGGTCACGACCCCCTTGACCCCCCCTCTGGGACCGCCCTTGGATTATTTAATATATTATTAACGTTTATTAATTGGGAAAAATACTCTCTTTCACGAATTTCGCTTGGTTTTGATAAAATTTGATAAAATTTTTCATATCCTAAATGTCATTTGCTATTCTTTGATTTTATAAAATTTCTACCTCTTTCGAACCCAAGACCAGATTATTTAATATATTATTAACATTTATAATTTGGGAAAAATACTCTCTTTGAATAAATTCACTAGGTTTTAAAAAATTTGATAAAATTTTTCATATCTAAATGTCATTTGCTATTTTTGGATTATATAAAATTTCTACCTCTTTCAAACTTAAGACCAGATTATTTAATATATTATTAACGTTTATTAATTGGGAAAAATACTCTCTTTGACGAATTTCGCTTGGTTTTGATAAAATTTGATAAAATTTTTCATATCCTAAATGTCATTTGCTATTTTTTGATTATATAAAATTTCTACCTCTTTCGAAGCCGAGACAAGATTATTTAATATATTATTAACGTTTATAAATTGGGAAAAATACTCTCTTTGACGAATTTCGCTTGGTTTTAATAAAATTTGATAAAATTTTTCATATCCTAAATGTCATTTGCTATTCTTTGATTTTATAAAATTTCTACCTCTTTCGAACCCAAGACCAGATTATTTAATATATTATTAACATTTATAAATTGGGAAAAATACTCTCTTTGACGAATTTCGCTTGGTTTTAATAAAATTTGATAAAATTTTTCATATCTAAATGTCATTTGCTATTTTTGGATTATATAAAATTTCTACCTCTTTCGAAGCCGAGACAAGATTATTTAATATATTATTAACGTTTATTAATTGGGAAAAATACTCTCTTTGACGAATTTCGCTTGGTTTTAATAAAATTTGATAAAATTTTTCATATCCTAAATGTCATTTGCTATTTTTTGATTATATAAAATTTCTACCTCTTTCGAACCCAAGACCAGATTATTTAATATATTATTAACGTTTATTAATTGGGAAAAATACTCTCTTTGACGAATTTCGCTTGGTTTTAATAAAATTTGATAAAATTTTTCATATCCTAAATGTCATTTGCTATTTTTTGATTATATAAAATTTCTACCTCTTTCAAACCTAAGACCAGATTATTTAATATATTATTAACGTTTATTAATTGGGAAAAATACTCTCTTTGACGAATTTCGCTTGGTTTTGATAAAATTTGATAAAATTTTTCATATCCTAAATGTCATTTGCTATTTTTTGATTATATAAAATTTCTACCTCTTTCGAAGCCGAGACAAGATTATTTAATATATTATTAACATTAATAAATTGGGAAAAATACTCTCTTTGACGAATTTCGCTTGGTTTTGATAAAATTTGATAAAATTTTTCATATCCTAAATGTCATTTGCTATTCTTTGATTTTATAAAATTTCTACCTCTTTCGAACCCAAGACCAGATTATTTAATATATTATTAACATTTATAAATTGGGAAAAATACTCTCTTTGACGAATTTCGCTTGGTTTTAATAAAATTTGATAAAATTTTTCATATCTAAATGTCATTTGCTATTTTTGGATTATATAAAATTTCTACCTCTTTCAAACTTAAGACCAGATTATTTAATATATTATTAACGTTTATTAATTGGGAAAAATACTCTCTTTGACGAATTTCGCTTGGTTTTAATAAAATTTGATAAAATTTTTCATATCTAATTGTCATTTGCTATTTTTTGATTATATAAAATTTCTACCTCTTTCGAAGCCCAGACCAGATTATTTATTATATTATTAACATTAATAAATTGGGAAAAATACTCTCTTTGAAGAATTTCGCTTAGTTTTAATAAAATTTGATAAAATTTTTCATATCTAATTGACATCAAGGGCGGTCCTAGCCTTACATTTTGGGGGGTGGGGACTGTTTTTTTTTTTTTTTTTTATAGTATAAATAAATGGGCCTGGACCCCAATAAATATATATTAATATATATATTAATCAAATATAAGTATCGTTTAAGTCTTAAATGGCCTAGTTGCCGAAAAGATTGTGTGAATGGGAAAAAAGTGTGTTAAAAAAAAAGAAAAGATTTTGGGGGGGTCACGACCCCCTTGACCCCCCCTCTGGGACCGCCCTTGCACCACACAAGAAATAAATTATGTCGAGGATATTTATTTGTACCAGACGAGTGAATTTGCAAAATGATCAGTTTCGGTCAAAGTTGACTATCATCAGGCCTGGGAACAATTTCAAGTGAATCAATGCACAGATTCAAAAAACACAAAACAATGACAATAACAGCTCACAATGAGATGAATGATTGTATACAATAATTTTTTTGAAATATAAACTTATTCTAAAGACTATACAATATTACATCCAATCTAAGATTGATAATAAAATTAAGACAATAATCTTCGCAATTATAAGTTATTTTACTGGAGAGATTAAATAAAAACATTCCATTTGCAGTATATTATTTGACATTTTTATCTAGTTGATATTTACAAATATCCTCATGTTCCTTTTTGCGACTCAATGTATATATATACACATCCAAATGCCAATTTTATCAATGGGCAACGTGGAAAACGAATTAACAGAACTTGAAATTTCAGGCAAATAAAATTTATAATGTGCGTTCAGCTTTCAAATTTAAATTTGTTAAAATTTTATTATTTCATAAAAAGGAACACGTCAAAGATTTTAAAATTAAAAAAAATATATTTCTTCAATTTATAAATTTCATTAAAAGTTAAAGATTTTTTTTATTCAAAACGCTTATATCGCCCTGGAAATTGCATAGATCACTGACTATTATAGGTGAATTTAGTCAATATGATCTAATGAGAAAAATTTTAGTTTTAATTAAAAAGAACAGTTGATTTTCCGTACGTAATGCAAAAATCTTTTGTTAAAAGAACATTTATTCTCAGAGAAATTTTAGGTTCGTTATAAAATGCCTAGCCACTTTTTATTATTATTTAACCAAAAATCAGTTCTATTACTAAATTGGAATTGATTACAGGAGAATTTATTTATTCAATATATAACAAGACTCTTGTGTGGAACTCTTTCGAGTGAAATCTACCAAAGCAGTCCCTCTCTTCAAAGATCGCCCCAAACACGCCGGACTTTTGCATGCGAGTCCGGCTCGGCTCGGCTACAAACGAGTCAAATTCGCAAGTGTGTGGGATCTCACCAGCCGAGCCGAGCCAAAATTAAAATAATATACTTTATCTGAGGAACGAGCCCGATCCTTGAGAGCCCACATACTGGCGGATCTGCTCCCGTGCTGAGCAGAAGGCCCAGACGGATCTGTCCCGGGTTGGCTCGGCTCGTGAGAGCCCAGACATTTGCGGATTTGGCTCGTTTGAGGGCAAGCCGAGCCGGGCTTACGAGCAAAAGCCCCTAATTATATTTTTGAAAAAGTCAATATTAAGGCTAACATGTGATTAATTCATTGTTTTTATAAAAGAAAGCTTTTGGAATTCTCTTCTATATTGAACCTCGATTAAAAATTTTTTCCATTTTTATAAATTAAAAATCGGTAATACACATTTGATATTTGGAAAGGAAATCATTTCCCAATTACTCGTAAATTCATAAAAAAAAGATGCAATATTAAGGAAAAAAAATTTTCTTTGATTTAACTCTCTCTCTTGCTGTTACTGCTTCTCTCTTAACTGATGAAAAGTTAAAGAGAAGTTGGTTTGAAACAAGTTTAAAGTTAAATTTCAAACATGATTAAATCAAATCTATTTGCATTTGAATTTTTCAATAAATTTTATGAGAGAGTTGGAAACATGAATTTTTAAAAGAAAAATCATCTTCATAACCATTTGATCAGTTTAAAAAAAAGTTTAATATCATTCTAATAAATTTATATTTATTATTTAATAAATCGCTCCAAATATGCTGTGCGCACATCGTACTAACAGAAAGAATGATGGAAAAAAGATTATAAAATTCTTATTATAGTTTTTACTTTACTAATTCAGAATAGTTGTCCTCTTCATGGTTTTCAAGGAAGTTTTGCACGTCAAGAACAAAAGATGCATGACTCAATTGTGTTCAGAGAATTCGTGAAATGTAAATCTACAACAAAACATTGATCACATTAATGTTTCTATAGTTATAACTAATATCACCAGGGACCCACACTATACAATAATGCCTTTGGCTTTTAAATAAAAGAACCAAAACGTCTCCGGTGATTAGAACTTGCATTCAGTTTATATATATTTGCTGCTCCTGTCCACAATTATCCCTACTTTGGATAAGATTCCTTATAATAATTTATTAATATTAGCAAGTGCTAAGATTCAAATACTCTCATAAATTTTTAAATTAAATTTAACGAGACCTGTTTGGTAATTTGAAAAAAAAAAAATACTCGGATCTACAAATAAATTCACCTAAATATAAAATATTATAGAAAGAAAAAAAAATTTCTTCTCTAAATGAATAAATTATTTAGTAATAGGAATTAGAGTTAAATAAGAGAAAATTTGCTAGCAAAAGTTTCAAGTTGTGAAATTATATAGCAGGTGCATTTAATGTTTGCCACAAATGACTATTTGGATAATTTAACCACCCTTTCATTATTCAATTAATAAATCAGATTTTTTTATAATAATAAGTTTAAAAGACTATTATGAGAAAAGATGTACGATTTTAGTAAAAAGAAAAGAATAGTCATTAAAAGCAGGCGCGTAAATATGGGTTTTGTTTAAGGACAAGAAGGAATGTAATGAATCTATAATTTGTGTTATATATAGTCTATACATGCATATTTACATAAGATATACAAAGAAAAGTTAGTATTTATAGATTCAGTACTTCCAAGTATAAGAAATTCTATTAGTCAAATTCGTGAAAATTATTAGTTTAAATGTATTTTCTTATTAATACCTGTTATTATCATTGATCATTTTGCTTCTCCGCCAAAAATGAAGAGATTAACTGGATAACAGGTTGCAGCTATTCAGAATCCAGATATAAAATTGATAATCCAATTTGGTCAATTAAAATCTAAAAAACATGAAAAGTATTAGTTTGAATAAACATTACTTTATTTATTTACTTATTTGGAATAAGATTCCATTGTATCTTTTGCTTTTTACTTTCTCTTTCCTCTATATATGTTAATATATAAAGTATTGGATTCATGTCAAAAATTTTGATGGATATACACGTTTTGAGGTCCCCTGAATCAAAAAAAAAAAAAAAAAAAAAAAAAATGGTTTTCGCAACATGGTCTGTCTCTGTGTCTGTGAATAAAATAGAACGGAAAGAGCTAGGAGGTTGAAATTTTATATTAAGTTAGGTACCCCCCTGGGACGTGACATGAGGCTTAAGAACAAAATTACCACTTTACTCTTGTACTTCAAAGGAAAGATAGGAGGAATGGTTGCCATGGTACAAAATTTAAATATTTTCCCATGTTTATAAATTTGAATTATAATATATCTGTGGAAAACTAAATAGGTGTCGACACAAAAAATCTTGTATGACAAGCACAGAACACAACTTTCGATTGCCATAAGGTAAGAGAAAGTTGTGAGCTGTGTGACAGTCACACCAGATTTTTTAAACACAAATTGGGGGAATATTAATCCGAAGCCTAATTATATTTATAAGATAATATCGCCTGCTGAGAATCATAGTGGCGAAATTCAACAATTCGAGAAAAGGCGTTTGAAAGTTTTATAAACATATAGATATACATACATTGAAATAGCCGGGCAACAAATGAATAGGCCAGAACCAATAGCAAAGAATGGAAATATATTTTCGCCACGTTGGCACTCAAAAGAGAAGACGTTTTAACAACGTTTGGTAGGCTTAACTAAAAAATTAAATTTTCAGACTTTCGCCACTCTGATTCTCAGCAGGCGATATATTCCAATTTCACCAATTAAACCCTAAATTATTGGTACTGGGGCGCGCGGCAGACGCATGGATTTGAAAAGTTCATTGCTCACTTCCTCAAGGTTGTAGCCAGAGGCGTACCGAGGCAGTTGGTGGCCTGGGACGGCACTAGAAGAGGGGGCCTTTATACATTTTGTACCAGAGAGGTGTAAGCTTCTATTGTTTTTTTTTTCGGGGTGCTCATCTTTAAATATCCCTCTCCTCCATACACAAAAATATTTTTAAAATACCGTATCCCTGAAACCCAAGGGTCAGAGCCTGTCAAAAAGAATTTTCATTAAATTTTGTTTTTGTTTATCTAAATTTTTCCGTTTTTACTTGAGCCCTGGGGGCCCTTGGGCCTCTCAAAGAGAAATTTTCATTAAATTTTGTTTTTTTTTTAATCTAAATTTTTCTGTTTTTACTTGAGCCCTGGGGGCCTCGGGGCCTCTCAAAGATAAATTTTCATTAAATTTTTTTTTTATAAATATTTGGGGCCTATACCGGCTCGGGGCCTGAGGCGGACCGCCCCCCCCCCCCCCCCCCGGTACGCCACTCGCTGTAGCGGCTTGAAAAGTGGAGTAATTCTAAAGAGAGGGTCCGAACATGGTCATTCTTGAATATTTTGCGTTTTATTGATTTTTGAAATCCATGCGCCAACCTGTATATATTTATATATATATATCGACGTTCTAATTAGTAAAGTGCCTAATTCCATTTTTGTTTATTTTTCAGTAGAGCCAAAAAACATTTCATTGTCATTGTTAGAGCCACTGTTAAACACTTTTCGTGCGGCAACTTTTCGAACTGAAAAATTTGAATAACGCTCTTACCCAGTTCAGGGCATAAGGAGAATGATTTTTTTCAACAGAAAATACAAAAAAATGATCTTCGAAAAAAAGTGGAGTTAGACACTTTTTGAGGAAGGATATAAATGCAGGCAGCCAAGAAATAAAAAACGCTCTCGATTCCCTTTGAATGTCCAGACGTTTCGGGCAAAATTTATTCGCCCATCCTCAGTGAACTCTAGAATAGAATACATATAAGTGATGTTGATAAAACAATGATAGATGACAATTTTCATTATTGATGAGACTCACATTCTAGTGGGAGAGAGTAAAGTCTCCTTTGGTATACATAGTTGTTGTTAGGTCCTACTACGTATTCTATTTAATGTAACAATATGATGATACTTTTTTACTGAGAGCGACGATATATTTATATATATTTGCTAAGACTGACTGACTTATAGTTAAGACTGGGACAAAAATAACTGACAAATAACAAAAATTGGCAATTTAAAGAGCTATTTTGTTTAAAAAAATTTATGGAGACTCACTTGGTTACTTAGATGACCTTTATTTCATTTGCGCATTTTCATTGTGCGAATCCCAGTCGGGCTTCCATCTGTCGCGGTCTTTGTCTTTATGGACAGTTTATTTCAAGCTTGTTGTTGTGTAGATGTTGTTTAGGAATGCGAGGGAGTAAAATCATCTGATCGGAGGAAGCAAGTGGTTTGGTTGAATCCAACGATTTCCAGGCTCGGCCGATCGTCCTATCATGAGCCGACCATCTGTGTTTTGTGTAGTACACAGCATCCCTTTGTCTCTCCTCCTCTTTGGCTGTATTTATTGTTTCTCACTCGTAGCAAGACTGGGAACACTGTAATGACGGATATGGAGGCGCGCAGGTGCGGACCTTAAGTCCATTTAAAGCCCCGATGATATTGCCATAGGGGTGCCAAGTAACACACAACATCTTTTAGTTATCTCTTGTTCCAGGACATTTCTTCATTGCCAGTAGTCCCCTTAGATAAATGTACATCGTATAATGTATAATCCTATGAGGAAATTTGATTTTGTCACTGGTAACTTTAGATAAAAGACTGAAAATATATGTAGACTTACTTGATCACTTGAGCGACCTTTCCTTCAAGATTTGCGGTGATTTGCTTTGTGCGAATTTCCATTTGTCGCGGTCCTGAGTCCTTATGGACCAGTTTATTTGGAGCTTGTGATTTGTGTTGGTGTTGTTTCAGAGTGCGAGCGAGTCGAACCATCTGATCGGAACGCGGCCAGGGGGGTTTAGTTGAATCTCCTAAAGCCTCGATGATAGTGCCAAAGGCGATTCATGTAGTACACGCCATCGTCTCTTGTTCCAGGTCGTGTGCAATGAGCGAGTCCGAGAAATATGCATCACAACTTGCGTTTTAGCTCATAGCTCGATAACACTAACAAAAACCAAAATATATACACAACCAATTAAAAACAAGACAAAGTATTCTTTGAAGGTTTTCTTAATTTATTGAATAAATAAACTATTGGGTTGATGCATAATTATCCGGCGTTTATATCGGCGCGTTTTTCATCAGTGAAAACTAGCGTTTTGTTTATTATTTTTGTATGAAAATAATCTTCTCTAGCCCTCGGGGCTTGGCGTAGAGATTAGCGTGCTAACCTCGTATACCAGACGTCGCGGGTTCGGAACCCAGGCAGTCCGATGATTTTATTTAAGCCAATTGGATACCAAATAGCTTAAATAAGAATGCCTGGACCTCATATATGTATATTAAATCAATAACGGTTATCGTAAATGTCTTATATGGCCTGAGTTGCCGAAGACAGTGTGAATGTGTGTGTGAGTGTGAATGAGAAAAAAGTGTGAATGTTTTTTTATAAAAAAAAAAATCTTCTCTATTGTTTCAGAAAAATGCGTGTCGAAAACCATAGTCATATTCGCCCACTTCGAGAAAGGATGGAAAGCAGCACAGTCATTGAGCGATCTCAGCAAACTTTTTGGCAAAGGAACAATCAGCGAAAGTCAGTGTAGGGCGTGGTTTGCCCGTTTCAAGGGTGATACAAGCTTGAAGGATAAGCCAGGAAGAGGTCGTCCATCGGATTTCGACGATCAGGCTCTTCTGGCAGCCGTGGAAGAGGACGAGAGCCTGACAACACGAATGCTGCCTGAAGACTTCAATGTCAATCAATCCACGGTTGTTTGTCGCCTTAATCAAAGCCGATCGAGTTCGAATTTTCAACGAGTTACTGCAGCGAAACGGACAAACACCATTTTTGAAGAATCTTGTCACTAAGGATGAGTCATGGCTTCTCTTCAAAAACATCAAAAGAAAGAAGGTTTGCGTTGCGCCAGGTGTTTCCCCCAAAGGAATACCGAAACATGTCCACTGTAAGAAGGCTATGTGCTGTGTGTGGTGGGATAAAAAGTTCAAAAAGTTCGTTGAGATTGCACAATAACAGTGCTGCTTTCCATCCTTTCTCGAAGTGGTAGAGCATAATATGGCGAATATGAGTATGGTTTTCGACACGCATTTTTCTGAAACAATAGAGAAGATTATTTCATACAAAAGATTATTTTCATACAAAAATAATAAACAAAACGCTACTTTTCACTGATGAAAAACGCGCCGAAATAAAAGCCGGATAATTATGCATCAAACAAATATATATATATATATCGACGTTCTAATTAGCAAAGTGCCTAACTCCATTTTTGTTTATTTTTCAGGAGAGCCCCAAAACATTTCATTGTCATTGTTAGAGCCACTGTTAAACACTTTTTGTGCGGCAACATTTCGAACTGAAAAATGTGAATTACGCTCTCCTACACAGTTCAGGGCATAAGGAGAATAATATTTTTCAACAGAAAATACAAAAAAATGATTTTTGAAATAAAGTGGAGTTAGACACTTTTCTAATTAGAGCGTAGATATAAAATTATATATAGTATATCTATATAGGCCCATAGTCTGATTTTCATCAAGATGTCCGCAAAGATTTCAGTTAATTATATTTTTGAAGAAGTCAATGTGTGTAATGATATCAAGACAAATCAATTATAACCTACAGTGTTGATGAAAGTCAGAATATGATTATTTCTGTGAGAATCAATATTAAGATTATCATGTGATTAATTCATTGTTTTTTTTAAAGAAAGCGGAAATCTTTTTTAGAGTTCTCTTTTATATCGATTAAAAATTTTTTACAATTTTTTTTTAAATATGAAATAATTAAATGGAAAATACATACAAATAAGTATTGAGGTTGGAGAATAAACAAAACCAGCTCCACTTGACGTCCTTTTTAAATGCACGGCAAAGAACAGTGGATATGGCCAGATGTAATGTAACAATGTATATGCCAGATATTCGCACTGATTAACTATGAGCCATTATCAATATTTATCTAATCTAAGGACAGAAGATGGCTCTTAAATTAAAAGAACTGAAACGTCTCCGGTGATTAGGACCTGCACACACACTTAAATCCGGGCAAAATTCGATTTGAAATTTCCGCTACATTAAAAGTCAGGCTGTAGTTGCCACCTGGCCCTAAAGTAATTAGAAAAAGTAAATAAGACACCTATATTTTCAAAATGACAGACTTGCGTAAGTCGAACTTAGGAAGGATCCCATAAGTTAGATATCAAAGGATTTATTTATATTTTTAATATTAACTCTGATAAATTACTTTTGTACCAAAATGTCTATGTCTTGTTGGGAAGAGACAATAATGAACAGTGACGTCGATTGTGTTACGACGAATGTTGTATATAGAAAGAAAACCGGATCCAACTTCAGAATGCTTGGAGAAAATATCTTTTGGCAAGACAGTTGTCACATCTGTGATTCTGTCCATCTTGATTAATTTTTTCTTTCGCCACGTCCACTCCCCCTGTCAGAAAATCAAAAAAATACAAAATACAAATGAAAATCAAAGGGAGAGGCAATATTAAAGAATCGCATTTTCTCATGTGATAAATTCATTGTTTAAAAAAAAAAAAAAACTGAAAAATTTGTAATATAAACTTTTGTGGTATTACCCTATTGAGGAAGTCGCAACAGCTGTTGCTACCTTGTAGAAATTTAAATATTTTTCCCTTTAAAAAGTGGTTCTGGAAGAGGTAGAGGGTGGTCAGTTGGTGCAAGTTCTGCTGAGTATTATGGGTCACCAGTGGCATTATTTCAACTTTTTCTTGAGACAAAACTTTTTTTATTAAAATTTTTTTACAAATAGGTACTCTAATTTGGCCAAAAGATATTTAATTTAATTAAATGTTTAATTTTGTAGTTTATATACTCGTACATATATTTTGGACTAATATAGAATTTTATAAAAATCAGAGCCCTTGGGAGGAGGGGTGGGGGGGGCAAATGTCCCCCCAAATGACGGCACTGTGGGTCACCGATAGTTTTTAACACAGATCATACATTTAAGTTCAACTCTTTTAGCTCCTGAGCAATTATTTTTGAAACATGAGATTTATTTTGGCTGCCTCTGCCCATTTATTTGTAGGCCTATTAATATAAACATGAATCATTTAACTTACCTATAATATAAGCCTGGTAATCTTATTATTGGGCATAAAAGTGATATAGAGTTAAAAACAAAAAAATGGAATTAAAAGATCATCTCCAATTTGAATTTCAGCTCTTGACTCCCAGCACACTGATTGTCTTCCCAAACCTGAAAAATAAATATTTAATTTAGATCCCGATGATTTGGAAATTGATAGGAATTATTATTTTTTGATTATAGGCTATTTAGTGGAAGAAAAATAGTCCTTTATGGAAATAAGCTACGAGGTTGAAACTATTTGATATTTAAGTTTGTTTAATAAGGAGATATTAAATAAAAATACTAGATTTTTGGTAGTATTTCAAAATAAAGAGAAGATAGTTGTGTAAATATCAATCCATGAACAAGTGACAGAATGAATGATTAAATTTTAGAAGATATTTAAAAAATTTTTAAAATTATAAGATACATACAGTACCTTAAATTACCAATAAGATTTATTTTAATTTAAGAATTATGTAATCCTTTTGAACATTTTAGAATTTTTATAAATGAAAAAAATTATGATGGATAATCTTGGAAAAATGAATATAATAGAAAAATGGCGGAATGGAATGGATGAATTGGCAAAAAATTTATTTAAAAAAAATGTTTTTTTTTTTTTTTTGTATTTTTTTTTAGTTTTACGAAAAACTTTAGTTTTATAAAAATAAATTTTTAGATGTATAAATTAAAGTAAAAAATGCCTTTGAATGGAGTTAAAAAAAGCAAAATATATGAGAATGAAATAAATTAAAATAAATTATATTTATAATTATTATTAACGATTTTTAATTATATTATATATATTAAATTCCGAATTTCATCCTGAAACTCGAAATCTCCGTTTTTATATCATCAAAAGTTGTAAAAAATTGAATAAATAAATGTTGAAATGTCTCTTTATCTAAAATGCTGATTTCTTTAAAAAAAAGACAAATTGAGTTAAAAATATTAATTTATTTATATTAATTGTGATCTATTTTAATACTAGAAATATGAGAGAATGAATAGATTTCCTTAAATTGATCGAAATGACCCAAAAAAAAAAAAAAAAATTTGATATTCCTGCCTGTATAATAAATTTTTTTTACCCTTTAGACCTCACCAATTGAATTTAAACTTACACAAGTTAATTATAGTTATATAAATGAAGTTTTCTGAAATTTTGGCTTTAATCCGAGTCCAAATAAAAAAGATATACGATAATTAAAAAAAAGTTTTCAAAAGATTTTGCGCTCGGAGTTGGGCTCTAGACGAATACGCCAATATACTCTAAGCAACAAGTCCGAGCGCAAAAAACTTTTAAAAATTATTTCTCGCCGATTCACAAATTTTTTAAATTCCGTATATCTTTTTTATTTGGACTCGGATTAAAGCCAAAATTTCAGAAAACTTCATTTATATAACTATAATTAACTTGTGTAAGTTTAAATTCAATTGGTGAGGTCTAAAGGGTAAAAAAAAATTTATTATACAGGCAGGAATATCAAATTTTTTTTTTTTTTTTTGGGTCATTTCGATCAATTTAAGGAAATCTATTCATTCTCTTATATTTCTAGTATTAAAATAGATCACAATTAATATATATAAATTAATATTTTTAACTCAATTTGTCTTTTTTTAAAGAAATCAGCATTTTATATAAAGAGACATTTCAACATTTATTTATTCAATTTTTTACTACTTTTGATGATATAAAAACGAAGATTTCGAGTTTCAGGATGAAATTCGGAATTTAATATATATAATATAATTAAAAATCGTTAATAATAATTATAAATATAATTTATTTTAATTTATTTCATTCTCATATATTTTGCTTTTTTTAACTCCATTCAAAGGCATTTTTTACTTTAATTTATACATCTAAAAATTTATTTTTATTTTTTTCGTAAAATTAAACAATAACATATTTTTTACTTTTTTTAAAATAAATATTTAATTTGATTATTGAAGTCTAATTATAGAGTTATTTTTAGCCATCTCATGGCATCTGTTTGTCCTTGACCAACCAAAGAATATATATTATATATATATACTCTTTGTCCTTGACCTCACCACAACGAGTCTGCCAATTTAACCTTATATCAAATTATTATTTTTTTTTCTATTTTTTTAGTTTCCTAATTTTCAATAAGATTCCAAAATTCTTAAATTTAAATAATGTCTTCACTTTAAGGTAAGTCGTTTATATTAATTTTGTTATAAATAGATATTGAATATATATATTAAAATTTTTACTTTCTTTGATTACAATATAAATTATCAAATATTAAAACTAATTAATAGGAATCTTTATGAAACTTAGGCTTTACAGGTGCCCACCTTTCTATTATCAATTCATGATTGCTTTAAAAAAACAATATCATCTTTCTTACACTACATTATTTTCAAAAAACACTAATTTACATTAATAAACCCAATTAAACATTTATCAATGGTAGTTTTAGTTGATAACTTTAAAATAATAAAATTTGAATATTTTTTTAGCATGTTCATTTTTGTCCAGAGGTTCAGTTTCTAGGCAGCCCACAGCTAAAATACATTCAAAATGAAGATGTTCTTCCAGTTCTTATTGATAATGATTAACATGTACTTAATATTTAATAACAACGTCATAAAATTTTATCCTAAGTCACTTCTCTGACAACGCATTCTCAAGCTTATAAGTAAGTTGGATTTAATCTTTTGTCAAAAGGAGTATTTCATCCTAGAAATGTTCCAATTTAAAATATTTTTTTTTTAATAATACAAAAGATAGCTAAATATTTTTCGAGATCTATATATTTGAATAAGATAATAGTATTCAAAATACCTCGATTCGGACTTAACTAGTCATAGATATATTTAACAAGATTGTGAGTGTTTTTTACTGATGAGGCCAAACATCCCATGGCCCCCGGGAATCGAACCCAGGATCTCCGCCTTTCCGGGGCATAGGCGTGCTATCCATTGCACCAGGCCACCGGACCCTCGACCTGCACCAATAAAACTCACTTCCCCTTATATGCAGTTAGTCTTGCAAGTCACTTGCAGTTTGGCCTCATCAGTAAAAAACACTCACAGTCTTGTTAAATATATCTATGACTAGTTAAGTCCGAATCGAGGTATTTTGAATACTATTATCTTATTCAAATATATAGATCTCGAAAAATATTTAGCTATAACTTAACCCCGCTGCCCTTTGGGCTTTGCTGCTTACAGTAGTGTGTTAGAGCAGACCCAGATGTCTGTCCCTCTACTGGTTTAACAAGCGGCGCATAAGTGGAAAATTTTTCTTTAAAGTTTTTCACGTTTTCGTTACTAGTTAGTGACTTGCAAGACTAACTTCATATAAGGGGAAGTGAGTTTTATTGGTGCAGGTCGAGGGTCCGGTGGCCTGGTGCAATGGATAGCACGCCTATGCCCCGGAAAGGCGGAGATCCTGGGTTCGATTCCCGGGGGCCATGGGATGTTTGGCCTCATCAATAAAAAACACTCACAGTCTTGTTAAATACAAAAGATATACTTCAAAAATAATATAGAAATTATATAGTCATACTCCTTTTAATATTTCAGATAACTCATACTTCGTTACCAGGCATAGGCGACAATTCCATGGGACCCAAGGAGCTCGAGCCCCCCAATTTTGAGGGAAGAGGGGCCCAGCCCCCCAGAAAAAAACTATAGTATAACTATAGTTAAAAGGTCAATCAGGGCAAAAACACTTAACCTTACCCTCTGCATCAATCAAATTTAGGCCCCCTAATAATTTTTAAAAGTCGGCACCCATGTTCCCAGGATTCGATCATTGTGATCCTAATAATGTTCAATTACTTTATGGACATGTTTTAGCTTTATATGATAAAAATAATGATCAAGATGCAAATTCTAGATTCGTAGATACTTTAACAAAACATCAAAAATGTTGTACCTAAGAAAGTTAGAAATCCACTTGATGAGAGATTCTTTTCTTAAGAATTCACATCAAAATAATCGTCTGCCAAAATTTCATCCTTGTGATTTCGTTATTGGAGAAAATGAAAGGTGACTGAGTGTCAGGCATAATGATGAATATATTATATATTAATGTATATATATATGATATATATAATAATATATCATAGCGAAAAGATCATTTCCAATTGAAATTCGAGAACCACGACTTCGTAGTGACCATTTTGATCAACTGTTTTCTCATTTTTCTCACGAAAAGACTCTCTTTAAACAAAACAAATGCGCTCTAATGAATTAAACATATTGAAATACCATAGACACTGAAATTTTTATTTTCAAATCTTATTGTAAATTAAAACACTCTTATTCTGGGGCCCTCATCTTGTGGGTACGTGGATGGTGACCACGAGCTGCCCGAGTTGGGACAGGCAGTCCTTCTGTTCTTTGTATGTCTGTCTTTTCCTTCCTCTTTTCAACAGGCTGGCTGGTCTGTTCTTTCCTTCTCGGTCGCAAAAACGCACGATAGGGTTGGAGGGAAAAAGTGAGGTCCGCCGACCCCGCATTGTAGGAATAAGGCGAGGATAGAAAAATATTGTAAAATGAAACAGAGAGAGATTCCAAGAATTTTGTACTTTCTTTATTTCTATTTTGTTTAATGATAGAACTAAATTATATATTTTTGATTACAGTCGTTGCTGTTTAACATGTGGCTATCTAAATAATCTTAATCGAGAAAGAAAGCAACACCGAGGATACAAAGATGCAAAACGCTACGTGGACCTTGGAACGAAATCCAAAGGAGCAGCAGAACTTCTTTGGGAGAAGTCATTTTTGTAAACACTTTTCAATAGAGAAAAAAAAATATTCCAATTAAGGATACGAAAACAGGAGGGAATCAAATAATATTAGGTAAGTAATGTTTTATTTATTAATTAATGAAGGTAATGGCTGTGTAGAACCCAATCAATGAAATAAGGAGGAAAGCAGTCATGTAGGAGGCTCTTTTTTGTAAAATCAATCTCTTTTAATACAAAACATACATTTTATTTTCAAATATATTTACATTTGTTATATATATAGGCAATTTGTAAATGACTGGCTTATGGACTGTCTTATTAAACAACGCTATTCTTTAAAAACTCATACAACAGAAGATGGTACAATAATATTAGCCAAAACATTTTGTATTTAAGGAGTTTGATTTAACAATAAAGGCTTCCTTGCATTTCTCATCAACCAGGGCCGGATCTAGGGGGGAGCAGTGGGTGCATGTGCCCCGGGCGGCAGATAACAGGAGGCGGCGAAATAGGAAAAGTGGTTCACAAAAACAAAATTAGCAGGTGCGGTTTTAGGCCCTTGCTTCCTCTAGGCAGTGGACAGCAGTGGACTCTTGCCGCCCCCTCCCCATCGACCACCCCAACACTGAGAAATGACCTAACACGCCGGTGGACTCTGATTATCTATACCTTTTCAACCATCAAATTTTCTATTTGAAAAAAAATTAATAGGTACGTAAAAAAGGTTTTTTCATAAATTTTGCCTCTCCAGCGTGCCTAGTTAGCCTCTTCGAAAATTTGGCCCTGGAAATTAGTTATTAAGAAATGTTTGAAAAGTGAACATATCGCAATCAAAGGTATGCAAGAAATTAACCAATTAGGCCCGTGGTGGAGGGCCTAGAGCGGCAAAATCTTAGGGGCCCCAAATTTCATAAAGCATTCAAGAATAATACATTTTCTCAAATCCTTTTGGATTATTCTAGTGAAAAAATTTATCAAATCTAATTTTTTTGAACCTTTATTTAATCATCATTCTCTTGAACTTTGCTATAAAAATTTAATTCTCTATATACTGATAGTGAGACATTTCTGTCCAAATGTTTTGTAGGCCTACTTTAAATGGTATTTACTTATTACACTAGTCGACAAGGTTTTTTTCACAAGAAATCTGATTGGTGATCCTAGTGCATTTTTTCATTCTGAATTCAGATATGTAGTTAGAATTTTTCCATCAGGCACAGTTTTAGAGATATAGAGCAAAATAGATTTTAGTCGAAAATGGGCTCTAAAACGGCTTTTATTTAAAATGTTCTAATTATTTTTAACGCGACACCCCGTCAAATTATGCAGATAGTTAGAATCAGCGGCGTAACCAGCCTTTGAGGGCGGGGGGGGCGAAACTCAACTAGGGCGCCGATTTTCCAGGGGGCTCCGCCCCTGGACCCCGTGCTCGCCTTCGGCGAGCAAATTGCCGCCTTCGGCGGGCAAATTTCTTGCATCCTGTAATTTCCTCAGCGAATTTGGAAAACAAATGAATTTGTTTATATTTACATGTTTTTTAATGACACCTGTATGATTTTGTTTTGATTTTTCTTTGCTTTTACGAAAAATGTCGTTTTCTTCTGTGATTATTTCAAAAACTATTCAGTTTTCGGAAAAATATCAAAGGATAAAAAATTTTTAAAATTGAGTATTTTATCATAATATAACAAAGAAATTGAAAATTTCGAAATTTCTGAAAAATCATATTAGGTAAAGTAGTACTTCCAAGTGACGTATTTACTCCAAAAGTTGATAGAAATCCAAAATTTTAGTGTAAGGAGCATATACCAAATTTCATCTATCTAGCTGCTTTGGTTTTTAAGCAATCGTGTTTACACACACTCCCAGACATAGGCGTAGCCAGAAATTTTTGATGGGGGGGGTTAGGATTATTTCTCCCCCCCCACCCCGACTAATAGGGCAGTATAGCGCGTCTAATGAAATATATGACTAGCCACTTACCCCACCTTCGCTTCGCCCCCCCTGGACCCCACTCGAGGTGGCTCGGGCGCGCCCTTTCTTAATTAAGTGCCGCAATTTTTCAATCAACTCGTATCAGGCAATAAATAATGCAAATCTCTTAAATTTATGTATATGGGCCTAAAATACCGGGGTGTCCCTCTATGTGTTTTTCTTGACCAGACTCCTATCTCAGACCTCTTTAAGAAAAAAAATAAAAAATTTATTTATATAATAATTTTTATTATTTTTCATTTGCGAGATTTAATCAATTTTAAGCGGCTTTAATTTTTTATAAAGCATAACAAAAATCAATTCTTTTCAATGGGAAAATTCTGAATTTTGTCGAATTTTTTGCGTTTTATTTAATTTTTTTTTTTTTAAGCTAGAGAAAATTATTATATTTTTTTACTTTCTCTTACCCTATATATGAAATATATAGAGAGAAAAAGTATTTTGCATTATAGAGCTTAAATATCTAGTCATGGCTTGGGTCCAATGGGGGGTTTGAACCCCCAAAACCCCCCCCGTGGCTACGCCTATGCCCAGACTTAATTCCAAAAGAATATACGAGAAAGTCTCGGGGAAGACATTCCCCATATTTTTTTTTTTAACACACTTTTTTCCCACTCACACTCACACACACATGCACACAGTCTTTTCGGCAACTTAGGAGATATAAGACTTTGACTTTGAAATTTGGTATCCAAATGGCTTAAATAAAATCATCGGACTGCCTGGGATCCGAACCCCCGATTAGAGCCCTGCACGGGTACGGGTTGGCCCATAGGCCCGTTACCCATGAAAAAAATTACGGGCGGGTACGGGCGGGTAGCAAGTCTAAATAAACGGGTTCGGGCGGACGGGCATGCAAATGAAATTCTATTTAAAAATTGCTAGACATTCGTTTATTCATTCACTAAATCTCGGGCGGGCCTGAAGAATGGTAAAAGCCCGTTCATTTTGAGAAAATCGAATAAAACTGAAAAACTACATCAGTAAAATACTAGTACTTTTTGGCCGATTTTGATTAAAAGATTATTTTCACGGTCCCGGGGGGTGTTTAACTTAAATATAATATTTCAGTCTCATTGCTCAATTCCTTCATGCTTAAAAAAGTTTTGAATTTCAAAAAATTAAATATTAAGGCTTATACGAATCCTGAGTAAATCTCCACAGCCATAAAACATCAAATTAAGGCTTATATATTGCAAAATAAAAAAAATGTAATTATAAATCCTCTATATACGTTATTTATTATTTTTGGAATTAAATCCATTTAAAATAGTAGAATTCAAGTTGTAATATAATTTTAAAAGAAAACAATCAATTTTTTAAGACAATCGATGAAAAGAATATGATAAAATCACATTCGCTGGGCTATATCTTAGAGGCCGTAGGGCGCCTATGTTGGTTTCGGGGGGCGCCAAGGGCTCGATGCGCCTGGGGCAGGGGGGCTCGCGCCCCCCCTCGCCCCCCCTGGTTACGCCACTGGTTAGAATACATATAAATTTTAAGTTTCATCCCAATCGGAAGTCATTTAGACGTGCCGCAAACGGCTTAAAGTTTAGAAAAATCGAAATTTTCAAGATTTTTTTTGCTTTGGTCACCCTAATACGTTTTAGAGATCCCTGAATGAAAAAAACATATATGTACGATATTCTATAGTTCTTTGGCTTTCTAAAAATCATTCATTCGTAAAAATCTGTTAATTATTAACGAAATTATGAACAAAAACGTCAGCAAAGAAAAAACACCAGTACACTCACTGGACGAAAAAAAATGGACTTCAATTGAATTAAAAAGCGAACCCTATCCACGAGAAGCTAATGTATCCTCTCTGAGCATCGAGTCACGGGCCCTAACTTTATTATATATTATTTAAAAAAAATATTTTTTGAATCTCATATCTTTCTTTATACTTCTAAAAGAACAAGAGGTCCATTTTTTTCGACCAGTGAGTGTACTTGTGTTTTTTCTTTGCTGACGTTTTTGTTCATAATTTCGTTAATAATTAACAGATTTTTACGAATGAATGATTTTTAGAAAGCCAAAGAACTATAGAATATCGTACATATATGTTTTTTTCATTCAGGGATCTCTAAAACTGTATTAGGGGTGACCAAAGCAAAAAAAATCTTGAAAATTTCGATTTTTCTAAACTTTAAGCCGTTTGCGGAACGTCTAAATGACCTCCGATTGGGATGAAACTTAAAATTTATATGTATTCTAACTATCTGCATAATTTGACGGGGTGTCACGTTAAAAATAATTTGAACATTTTAAATAAAAGCCGTTTTAGAGCCCATTTTCGACTAAAATCTATTTTGCTCTATATCTCTAAAACTGTGCCTGATGGGGAAAAACTGAATTGATATTTGAATTCAGCATGAAAAATACTTCTAGAATTTCATATCTTCATTCTTGTGAAAGAAAAAAAAGTTCATTTTTGTCGACTAGTGTTATTATTCTGTTTCTTTATTGGTAAAATGATAAATATAATTATTTTAAAAAATTATTTTTTGTTACAGCTGTGTGTTCTGTCCAAATGGGAGGGGGCAGGGGGAGGATCCTGACCCTCTCTGCCCTCCCTTCTGTGACTGCTAATGTCCAAATTTTTTTATATTTTTTCTATTGATTTCAGCACCACCTGAGAATAAAAAGAAGAAAGATTTAGGCTCATTCTGTGATCTCAAAGAAATATGATTGACATCTGGAATTTCTTAGGAATCTTTGAATCAATGTAAGACAACAAAGGACTTTGGTTATTTTTTGAAAATATCCTCTTCAGTGCATCGTTTATCGAAATGGATAAATTTTATAACAAGTAAGTTGATCCGAACAGGATGAACTATTTTATTCCCTTCGTCGGTTTCTTGTTTCTATATTATTTATATATTGTCTACCCTCTAATGCAAGTCTGATAAAATTACTTTTTCAATCTTCAATTTTATTATTTTTATTATTCTTCGTCAAGCGAACATATCGCCTGCTGAGAAGTGGCTGATAGTGGCGAAAGTCCGAAATTCAACAATTGTAGTTTGAAGTTTTATAAACATATAGGCAGGGCCGGTTTGGCCGGTGGGGAGAATCGGGAATTTTCCAAGAGGCCGTTGGCTTTTTGGGACCTCGAACTTTTTAGAACCCGTTGGCTTTAGGGGCCCCGGTCTTTTCGAAGCCGCTGTCTTTTTGGGGCTTTGGGCTTTTCGAGGCTGCGTGCTTTAAGAATCCACTGACTTTAAGAGGCCACAGGGTTAAGAAGCCGTTGGCTTTAGAGGGCGCGATTTTTAGAGGCCGTTGGCCTTAAGAGGCCGCGGTATTTTCGAGGCTGCGTGCTTTAAGAGACGTCAGGTATTAGAAGCCGTTGGCTTTAAGAGACCGCTGACTTTTTGGGGCCTTGGGCTTTTCGAGGCTGCGTCCTTTAAGAAGCCATTGACCTTAAAGGGCCGCAGGGTTTTAGAAGCCGTTGGCTTTAAGAGGCCACAAGTTTTAGAGGCCGTTGTCTTTAAGAGGCCGCGAGTTTTAGAGTCCACTGACTTTTTGAGGCCGCGGGCT
This sequence comes from Euborellia annulipes, assembly GCA_023213315.1. NCBI lineage: Eukaryota > Metazoa > Arthropoda > Insecta > Dermaptera > Anisolabididae > Euborellia > Euborellia annulipes. Next base: position 2,506 of record JAKCPI010012175.1, on the reverse strand, counting down.
TTATTTATTTATTTTCAAAAACTGCACTACAGCTGTCAACCATTTACAGGATAATATCCCCTGCTGAGAATCATAGTGGAGAAAGTCCGAGATTCATGTCAAAAATTCGATGTCGACATTTTGATGGAAATACACGTTTTGAGATCCCCTGAATTCAAAAAAAGTGGTTTTCGCGACATGGTCTGCCTGTGTGTCTCTGTGTCTGTCAGTCAGGGTTCAATTCAAAGCATGAAGGAATTGAGATAAGACGTTGAAATTTTATATTTAAGTTTGACACCTCCCTGGAGCCTGAAAATAAGCTTTTAATCAAAATCGGCCAAAGATCACTAGTACTTTACTGATGTACTTTTTCAGTTTTTTTCGATTTTCTCAAAATTCGCTCCAACAATTTTGATTAAACTTCATTTTTTAGATGCTCTTTAAAATGTATATTCTCATTTTGCCATTGAAATCTTCTGAAGACTTTCTCTTATACTTCATAGGAAGGATAGGAAATGGTTGCCATCATAGGCGTAGCCAGGGGGGTTTGGGGGTTCAACCCCCCCATGGGACCCAAGCCATGACTAGATATTTAATACAAATTATATTTCATATAGGGTAAGAGAAAGTAAAATATAATAATTTACTCTAGCTAAAAAACAAACCAAAATGATTTATAAATACCCTAAAATAATCTTAAATTTTTGAAAAAAATTTCTTGATCCCCCCATCAAAAATTTCTGGCTACGCCAATGGTTTGCCATGGTAACACAATATAAATATTTTCCCATACTTATAAATTTTACATCTTGAAAATCAAATGTACCGTACACTCGGAAACTAAACCCACGTCGACACAACGAATCTGGTGTGACAAGCACAGAACAAACCTTCGGTAATCGAAAGTTTTGTGCTGTGCGACCATCACATCAGATTTTTTCTTTAAATTAATTTAAAGGATATCATAATTTTTAAATTGATTTTCTGGATTTTTTCTCTTTTTTTTTTAATAAAACAAAATGTGTCATCATTCTTGGATACATTAGTAGTGGTTGACTTCGTGTCAAATAAAAGGATTTCTTCGTTTCTCAGGATGGATGGATTCTATCAAATTATTTTATACCTTGAATGACAGCAAATATAGAAACCAAGAAAATGAAGATATAAATAGAACAGTTAATTTAGATAAAATAATTGCCATTTATTTTAATTTAATGCTTCAAATTCTATTGAATATTATTGAGTAAAAAATTTTCAAAAATAGTCTACTCATAGATTTAAAAAAATATAATGAAAAATTGCATTGTGATAAACCATGGCATATATAGGGTGTTCACAAAGTATTGTACATTTTAAAAAATCTTTTTTTTTTTTTTTTTTTTTTTTTTTTTGGAATGGGTGCATAAGGTCGAAGACCTATAATGACCAATAGTCACATGCAGCCAGGAAGAAAATAATAACAAAAGGAGAAGCATAAAGGGGAAACTCAACTGCGGGAACTGAGAAGATGCCTGTTGAGGGTTAGACTTGAAAGTCTGAAGATTGTAGGTTTTGGGGGAAGAGTAGACGCAGGGAGCTTGTTCCAATCACGGGAGGTCATGGGGACAAAGGAAGAATGAAATGTTTTGTTCTGTTAGTCGTGATCTGAACAGCATAGGGATGCTGGGAAGATGCCTCTCTTGTGTTCCGTGAATATGTTGCATTGGGTGGGATAATTGATTTTAATTCGGCAGAGCATTGACCATGGTAATACCTGTAGAAGAGATAGTGAAGATACCTCTTCTTCTATGATCTGGTGTAACATTGTCGCACAGCACACAACTTCTCTTATTTTCGATAATTGAAAATGTGTTCTTTGCTTATAATATTTTATTAATTCAGAATTTTCTTTGATAGCAGCCTTTCGGAGGATTGAAACCAAGATCTTCAAGCTATCCAGTGACGTGTTACCCACTCGAGAAGATAGTCAATGATGAAGATCATTCATAAGTATAACAAAGTATTATTCACAAAATACCATTTTCGATATAATCAGATTCACATAGACTGGAATATACTAGAATAGATAGGGCGCGAATTCAACGTGCTTAGAATTAGCTTATATTTCGTTAAAGATTTAATCCCTAGGATTGAAATTCAAATGAAAGCTTGATTGGATTTACCAGTTAAATCAATTAAATTCCATATATATATATATATATATATATATATATATATATATATATACCGACAATTAAAATTAAAGCTTGAAAAATTAGTCAGAGTCGGCTTAAAAAAAAGAGTTATTTTAAATCGTAGATCACAAATTATCAATTCATACCCTAAATATGATGAATCCATTTTCATCTGAGTGAAATGATTTTTTTATTTCAAAAAAAGGCATTTATTTATTCATATTTTTTGGAATGCCTTTATAAAAAAATGTTTTTGCTATGTTACAAATTTTTATTTTCTCTTTAATATGGGCCTATACTGTTTATATCACCTGCTGAGAATCATAGTGGCGAAAGTTCGAAAATTCAATTTT
>JAKCPI010012173.1:7500-26047 GCA_023213315.1 Euborellia annulipes | reverse complement strand
TACATTCACAAGTTAGTTGCGTTAATTTTGTTAAAGAAAAAAAGTAAAGAAAAAATACCTTCTATTTCATCACTGATGTTTTTAAATTCCTTTTTTGAGGCTTGAAATCCAAATGTATTATCTATCCAAAGGTCAGCAGGCGTCGGCCTCGCTTAACTGGTGCATTGTTTCTCTCTCTTCAGTTATTCGTGTTAAGGACTACTGCCAAGTTGTAATCCCTCTAGAGTGTGACTATCCACAGTAATGAAGTAATGATAAGATGATCGGTTCCTCAGTGAATAAATTTCTGCCAGGTGGATTTGACCGAAGGCTGACTCAAACTCCTCTCACCATGCTGCATTCTTTACTCAGGTCTAAAACAAATAAAAGGAGAAAAATATATTATTCAAAATATACCAATTAAACAAAACGTTTTTTTTTTCTCAATTAAAGAAAAAATAATATTTAAATGAGTCACCGGTTAAATTTGATACCGGTAGCTCGAGATAATTTTAGTAAATATTATAAAAAAATTATTTAATGAGGAATATTTATTTTAAAATACTTTTATAGAAATAAATACATTATTGTATTTTTTTATTATTCCCTGTGTAATGTGTTTGATTCAATATTTCTTCGGTTGTTATTCCTAAGTGACAGTAACCACTGCTGTCGAGTGGTTATTAACACTAGAGATCGAAAAATATCGATATTTCTTTTTTTTTTTAATCAATGGGTCCAAAAGATCTATGATGGATCACTAGAAGGATCATTTTCAAAAATAAATAGGAGAGGCGGAGGAACTCAACCATGAGATCTGACTATGGATAGTTTGATTAATCACTAAAAAAAGAATTGAAAAGAAGAAATTCGATGGTTGAGTGATAATCAACAGGAGGACGTAGGCAGTCAGGATGGAATAATTTATCGTCCTTAGGATGGGATGGGAATGATGCATTCCCGACTTTTTATTTCAGACTGGCTGCCGACATCCCCTAGCTCCTCTTAAAAGAGAATTATCGATAGCGTCATCTAAATTTCTCCTTCTATAATTGACAGGTGTCTCGTAGCATCAGTGGATGATGTTTCTTACTTCTTCTTTCTTTGCCCTAATCCCGTGGTCCGGGGTCCGGCGTCGGCGGTTGAAACGTGAAGCGAGACTTATTTTCCAAGCGAGTGGGGTTCAAATACATTTAAAATTAGTTTTGTTTTTTAATTAATTAAATTTATTTTATTTCTTCAAGTCTTTTCCCCATCTTAGACCATATAGACTTTTAACGATACACAGTATTTAGAAACGATATATATTACGAGGTCTAGGCATATTTATTTATATCATTTGGTATTCAAATAATTTAAATAAATTCATCGCAAGGCCTGGAATTCGAGCCCGCGCCCCGAAAATTTTGAAGAATTAGGAGGACAACATTGACCATTAAAAAATCTGGTGCGAATGTAGCACCAGTATTTTTGTGTCGACATATATTTAGTTCCCGACAGTACGGACATTTGAATTCATATGTAAAATTTATAAGTATGTGAAAATATTTATATTTGATACCATGGCAACTATTTCTCCTATCTTTTTTATGGAGTACACAAGAGTCTTCAGAAGATTTCAATGGCAAAATGAGAATATACATTTGAAAGAGCATCTAAAAAATAATTGATTTATGAATTTAAAAAGAAATCGTTGGAGCGAAATTTGAGAAAATCGAAAAAAAAATTGAAAAAGTACATCAGTAAAGTACTAGTACTATTTGGTCGATTTTGATTAAAAGCTTATTTTCACGCTCCCTGGGGGGTGTTTAACTTATATATAAAATTTCAACCTCATAGCTCAATTCCTTCATGCTTAAAATTGAACACACATCCACAGACCGACCATGTCGCGAAAACCACTTTATTGGACTCAGGGGACCCCAAAACGTGTATATCCATCAAAATCTAGACATCGAATTTTTGATATGAATCCAATTCTTTCTCACTAGCCTATATATATTAGGGGTATGACTTTTTTACAACCTCGTATCCCTGTATCATAACATGATCAACTTTTACTAAAGATTAAGTAAAATCTTACTTTCAAGGTGATCATTTTGAGCGAATGATTTGAAAATTTTATATATCAGATTTTTTGAAGTCACTTTAAATAGATACAAAATTGTACACAAGCTTTAGACTCATATATATATAGACCTATATATATATAGGGTCATTAAAGACACAAGGAAGTCAAATATTCTAAAGAAGGTCATTGTTGAGGATGAATCTCAGTGGGGGGTTGTCCTTGTTGAGGGAGGAGTCCTAGTAGATTTCTTCCATAACTTTGATTGCACCGCACGCTCACAACATTGGTTATTTCGGGCAATGTTGATTGGAAATTCATCTATTTTGTGGGTTTTCAATCAATTGAGCCCTGCTGATTCAGAGCTGCAGATAGTTCATCCAAATCTTCAACGCGAACCATTGGCTGATGATTAAATTATCAGCCCATTAGTAAGAAATGAATGGACAAATTTTGCGCAACCTTTTACGGATTTCAGGCAACAGAATAAACGCAAGAAGGGCTAGAAGGGCACGAGAGGTCCAGCGTGCATTTGGAATTTGTTGAAACTTCACGAAGGAGATTTCATTTCTCTCAGCGAAGTGACGGAAGAAACGAGTGAGGTGGTAGAGAAATTCCATGTCCTCTCTTCAGCCGCCTGTTTCCTTAATTTTAGTTTTAACGTTGCTGAAGGCTCCTTTCTATTTCTATTATTATAATTGCTAATCAAATCTTGCTCAAAGAAGTATTGGATGTTTGGTGATTTAGTCAACCCATGGAGCTCATCGCCCATGACAACACGAAGAAGGCGATCCAGCAAATGGAGCTGGCAACTAATAAACTTGGGTTTGGGGTACCTTTCTCCTCGAACTTTATTTCGACTTATATTTGCTGCAGTCGATCAACGCCTGTCTTTTATTAAGAGTAATAAAAAAATACTACAATTTGCTTTTTTAAATAGAATTTATATATTTTATCATTAAATCTTTATTAGAAAAATAAAATATATAAGTATGATTTTGGCTTCCCCCTTCCCAGAGGGTCCCTTACCCCCCCCCCCCCCCCCCCCCCCGGGGGGGGTTTTCAAGAGCGTTCTGAAAGTTATAAGTGACACCAAATTAAGCTAATTAAAACTCAACTACCAGCTTTGTACACCTCCCTTATATACCGACTTTACAAGACTGCGACTAATCAACCTAAAATTTCAAATTGGTTTGTGCGTGACCTTTTTTTTTATTTTAATGGAATAAACGTCATTTTAGTCATTAATAGGCAAAAGTTCATTGAGTCGTGATACAGGAAATCTTTTAAAAAAAGTCGAAAAGTCAAACACCTAATATATATATTACATATATACATATGGAAGAGAAAGAAAAAATCTAATTGATTAGGTTTTTTTAATTAGAAATGAACGCCAGTTCTAGTTCGAAAAGAAAAATATTATAGAAGTTATATTAACAATCTATAATAATACTCCATTGCCTTTAAAAATAATAAAATTGTTTCTTCTAAATTATTCAAATTTATTTTTATTTTTTACTTTTTTAAATATCTTAACAAACTTGATTGGTTTTTTAACAAGACATGTGAGTGTTCTTTATTGATGAGGCCAAACATCCCATGGCCCCCGGGAATCGAACCCAGGATCTCCGCCTTTCCGGGGCATAGGCGTGCTATCCATTGCACCAGGCCACCGGACCCTCGACCTGCACCAATAAAACTCACTTCCCCTTATATGCAGTTAGTCGCGCAAGTTACTAACTCGTAACAAAAACGTGAAAAACTTTAAAGAAAAATTTTCCACTTATGCGCCGCTTGGTTAACCAGTAGAGGGACAGATATCTGGATCTGCTCTAACACACTACTGTAAGCAGCAAAGCCCAGAGGGCAGCGGGGTTAAGTTATAGCTAAATTTAGCTATAACTTGATTGGGTTGAAATTTTTTTCGTTTTTCTATGACAAAATTTTTTTTATATTTAAGTTTTAATTAAAATTTAATTGTATTTCCATTTGGGCGAAAAAAATTTGTATCAACCAAGTTATTTAAATTCAAATAAAAAAACCAATTTCAAATTGAGATACAAAATAGCTAGCAATGGCTTTTCGTTAATAACATTTCTATATTTGTGAATGAAAAAAGTAAGGGATTATTTGGTCTTTCCCTCGTTTGAATAAGTAAGTAAATATATTAATCAAATAAATTAGTAAAAAAAAAAAATAAACTCAAACAAATAAAAGTCGTGTCTCTGTGTATTAAAAAAAGTGAATATTTTTATATTTATTTAAAAAAAATAAAATTTCTTTTTTTTTACTAAACTATTTTAGAAATCATTTAAAACAGGGATGTCAAACTGGCGGCCCGCGAAGACTATAATGACAAGAGCGCTAGCAATTTAGTATGGTAAAGTATTAATTATTAAAATTAATGAAAAAATAAATATTTTTATATTTATTTAAAAAAATAAAATTTCTTTTTTTTACTAAACTATTTTAGAAATCATTTAAAACAGGGATGTCAAACTGGCGGCCCGCGAAGACTATAATGACAAGAGCGCTAGCAATTTAGTATGGTAAAGTATTAATTATTAAAATTAATGAAAAAATAAAGTGATTAATAAACTCACCAAATGGCAAAACAGCAGAAGCGCAATCTGAGATGATATTGAGGTCATCTGGGTTGACGACGAGAGACGAGATGCATCGTGGAAGGAATTCTGAAAAAAGAAAAATAATTAAATTAGTAAAAAATGAATTTTTTATATTAGAAATTACAGAAAGACATAAAAAATAATAAAAGTGTCTTTTAGGAAGAAATTTTATATATATATTTTATATATATATATATATATATGTTTTTTTTTTTTTTTTTTTTAATAGTTGAAAATGAGAGTTTAATTTGTGATTTGTAATTAGAAAATTTTATGTCATTATACAAATATATATTCAATTTATTATACCCAAATTTATATCCTATAGCAGTGGTAAGCAACCGGTGTGCCCCGGGACCCAAGGGTGTCGTTTATGTAAACTAAAAAAAAAAAGAGGCGGAAAAAATAAAGTTTTTCTAAAAAAATTAACTTAGTTAGCTATAGTTTAGAACAGTGGTTTCCAAACTTTATGTTATCAAGCCTCCCTTAAAAATATTCAACCGTATAACGCCTCCCCTATTTTATAAAATAATACAAATTCAAACATTTTTAGTGCAAAAAATTTATTAATACAAACTATTATATTATTTATTATTTGATTTATAAGACTTTAGCATTTGCTCGCTCTCGCTAATATTCACGCCTCCCCTAAGACTAGTCCACGCCTCAAATTTTGGAAAACGCTGGTTTAGAATATGCAAGTAATAAATACTAGTACCTTTTAATCGGTCAGAGATGAGCTGCGTGTGGATTAACGTTAACACAATGTAATAGCAGAAAGAGAAGAAGACTTTCTTCTCCTGTCTGGATATGAATGCAACTAAAATTTGTTTCCTTATTTCTTTCAATTCACACTTAGAAAAAAAAGAGATCACTTTTATGCGTGGTATGCGTGACTGACGATGACGGCATGAATGTTTTTTCCTCCGATTTCTTCTGAAACAAAGAAATATTTAAATATTAATTCTTTTCTTATTCTAACACTTGGAAATTTATTTTAAATATGTAATAAAGCTTATTTTTTATACAGTATAATTGTTTTAATTATCCCGAAATTTCTTCCTTTATATATAGGCTAATATAATTATTTTACTAATTTTACGAAAGTAAATTATTTGGGATTCTATTTAATAAAAATATTATTTTTACTTTCTCTTACCTATGTATATATGTAATATATATATAGAGAGAAAGTATTGGATTCATGTCAAAAATTCGATGTCGAGATTTTGATGGATCTTCACGTTTTGAGGTCCCCTGATCCAAAAAAGTGGTTTTCGCGACATGGTCTGTCTGTCTGTCTGTCTGTGTGTGTGTGTGTGTGTGTGTGTGTGTCTGTGAACAAAATATCTCAGGAACGAAAAGAGCTAGGAAGTTGAAATTTTATATTTAAGTTAGGCACCCCCATGGGACGTGACAGGAAGCTTTTGAACAAAATCGACCAAAGAGTACTAGTACTTTACTGATTCACTTTTTCAGTTTTTTTCGATTTTCTCAAAATTTGCTCCAACGATTTTTTTTTTAATTCAAAAATCAATTATTTTTTAGATTCTCTATAAAATGTATATTCTCATTTTGTGATTGAAATCTTCTGAAGACCACTTTACTCTTGTACTCCATAGAAAAGATAGGAGAAATGGTTGCCATGGTATCAAAATATAAATATTTTCCCATACTTATAAATTTTACATCTTGAATTCAATTGTACCCTACTGTCGGAAACTAAATACATGTCGACACAAAAAATCTGGTGTGACAAGCACAGTACACAACTTTCGATTACCGAAGGTAAGAGAAAGTTGTGTGCTGTGCGCCAGTCACACCAGATTTTTTTATTTAAAATCCTAACTTCAATCAAAATGAAAAATAAATAAAAAGAGATCCCTTTCAATTATTTTGTTATTAAAAGATGTATTTAACATAAAATATATTCAAAAATTACTCATAATTAAATAGATTAGAATTATAAATCTTAATAATAAAATTGGGCCGGCGCCTAGGATAAGGGTAGTCCACCCGCCCCAAAAGTGTGGAGGTCCTGCTTCAACTCCAGGGGTACAATTTTGCCCAATCCTAAGCACAAACATATCTCGCAAACTTGCTATCTTAAACGATGGCTAATAAACAGTCTATTAGAGCATTGATTGAAAAATTTCATATATATATATATTATAGAAAACATTTAGATATTAAAATTTTATGTTTGTTGTATAAGAATTTTTCTTTTCTTTTTTAACCCAAGATTCGATTCTAGTTTGCAAATCTAACTTAAGAAATCTAACTCTTTTTTTAATTTTTATAAAATCATCTGTCATCTGAGCTTAACAACACAAGTTCTTCACAACTTATTAATGACAAGAGATTTTGTAAAATTTAAAAATTATATATATATATATTTAAAAAAAGGAAGATTATCAAGGTTTGAGATTTGCAAACAAGAATCGAATCTTGGGTTAAAAATTAAAAAGTAAATAATGATAATAAAACGGAAGAACAGTAAAGCATGAATATAATCTATAGTTAATTTATATATTAAAAAATTATGACAAAATACCAAATTAATGACTATAATATAAAAAATAAACAGCACAAATGGAAAAGATTGTTGTATAACAAACTTAAAATTTTAATATCAAAACATAGTTTGCTCAAGATTAGAAATACTACTAATTATTAAGTAGGTGGAAAAAATAAAGTGATCAAAATAATAAACTTACCAAATAGCAAGGCGATATGATGTTGAGTTATCTGGATTAGAAGAGCCTGTTGCATAATGACAACTTGGAAGGTATTCTAAAATTATAAAATATATATATATATATATATATATATATATATATAATTATCATAAAAGAGAAAATATTTAATTTGTAAGTTAATAGAAAATTCATTGGATTAAAGCTTACCATTTTGACGATATTTAATCATTCTGCATTTTCTTTGAAATAATCATTCATAAAACAGAAAAGTTTCATCTTTTTTTTTTTTTTTGATAGATAATTCCATTTCCCTTAGGTCTCATAAAGAATAAAAAAAAATGCAATTAGATTGCAATTATTTGGCATATATATATGATCGATGGATGTTGTGTTCTCTCAGAGCTCCAATCATATCAGTTCAAGTCAAGTTCTTTGGACGAAATCACATCTAAAATTAAAAATATCAACATTAATAAACACATAAATAAATATGATAATTAATTAAAATTATGAGTGTTAAAAAGATATAAAAAAAGGTAGGATAGATTCAATGAATTTTAAAATCTGATTGAAATGACACTTAAAAATTTCAAAAATAATTTATAATAATGCTTCTAAACTAAAATATTGCATAAAATATTTCAATATAATTATTTGAATTGGTTAATCTCTAGATAAAGGGTCAGATAATGTTTACTCCCTATTCACTATCCATTATCTGTCTCTTCTTTTAAAGTTCAACTAGAAATTATTATTTTTAAAAATCCATTAAATAATATGGTTTACCAACACGGAATATTCAAAATAATAAAAATAATTTAAAAGAAAACACATTATTTTTGATAACATAATTGGAAGTTTATTTGACAAAATTATTAGTGATTGTGAATGAATTAAAAAACGAATAATCTATTTAATCGTTATAATTTGCATGTCAAAATTAAATTAAATATGAAAATAAAACGATTGAAACAGATGAAATATTAAAAAATAAGAATAAAATTTGTCAGTCTGGCAGACAAAGGTTATTCTGTTGAATCACAAGTTTATAATATTTGATTTGTTTTATTTAATGAATTTATTGAAAATAATAATTCTGAACCAATTAAACAAATATTTAAATGCATTACTGACCTTATAAATGAAAATAGATGAGATGAAAAATAAATTAGTCGATGTGATGACATTTGTGATTCGAGACTTGTTGCTGGGCAAAGTCATGGATGAGATTAAGAGACGCTGCATTCGATCTCCTTTTCAATATGGTCAAAGAGGCTTCGATGTTTTATTACTATTTGAGAAAAAAAAATTATAATTAAAATAAAGATAATTGGTCTAACCGGAGATGTGTAGGCCGATTTAAGTCAAGCTAGGGAGGGAAGAGTGGGGATAAAGTGCATTCCCGCTGCATGGCAGCTGATGTCTAGCAGCCAAGTCTGGCAGCTGATGTCTAGCAGCTGATGCCCAGCAGCCCACAAAGAGCTGCCTGGCTTATGGCGAAATTTATTTAAAATAATAATTCTGAACCAATTAAACAAATATTTAAATGCATTACTGACCTTATAAATGAAAAAAGATGAGATGAAATATAAATTAGTCGAGGTGATGACATTTGTGAGTCGAGACTAGTTGCTGGGCAAAGTCATGGATGAGATTAAGAGACGCTGCATTCGATCTCCTTTTCAATGCGGCCAAAGAGACTTCGATGTTTAATTACTATTTGGGAAAAAATTATAATTAAAATAAAGATAATTAAATATGGGGGTTTTTTTAATTTAGAAAACACTATTTCACAATATTTAATAAAATTCTAATAATTAATATAAATAATAAAATGCAAGTAGAAATTTTTTATTTCATACATAAAAAATCTATATAAATTACTTATAAAGATTTAATTTAATTTTAAAATATGTAATATATTTTAATTTATAAATTTTATTAATTCGTATTGAAATAATGAAGAAATATTTTGATAAAATATATCTAAGAGCGAAGAAATAAAAAATTTGGCATCCAATTTTAAATGTTTGAAGGCTAAATTTTATCATTATTTGACTCTTGGACGATCTTTGCTTTAATGACAAGAGAGCTACTAATTTAGTTTAGTAAAGTACTAATTATAAAAATTAATGAAAAAAATCTGGTGTGACTGGCGCACAGCACACAACTTTCTCTTACCCTTCGGTAAGAGAAAGTTGTGCACCGTGCTGGTCACACCAGATTTTTTTGTGTCGAGATATATTTAGTTTCCCATAGCACCTTAGTTTCAAACTTGCATTTTAAATGTTGACTGCTTCAAATAAACTATGGTTATTTTTCAAAATTTTAATCTCATATTTGGACATTTTATACACAATATGGAATCGTAAATAAATACAAAATTTCATAAGAATTGGAAAAAAAAATTTTAAATGCCTAAAAAGTTCTAAAGGGGACCCCCTTTTGAATCGAAATTAACATACAAATCCCTATAGGAAATTAACATTGTTCCTATGCGAAGATAAGGTGGAAAGGGAATTTAAGAATTTAAAAAGAGTAGAGAGAGACGATAATGTTTGCAAGTGAGAGAGAGACATATATGTTTTCTTTGAAACAATTAAAGACACAAATAAATTTAAAAAAAATGGGAATTTAAATAATAATTGATTTTTTAATCTAATAAAAAGAAAAAGATTTAAGGTTGTTCGGACATTAAAGCACTTTAACTGATTAAAAGCTAATTTTTTAATATGTTATTAATCTAGAATCCAGGAGATGTAGGAATATATTGATTAATATACACACAGGAAGTTTATTTCCTATTGCAGGTATTAGGCAATTGATTTAATAAAGATGACTTTATTTTTTGGTGAAAATTTTTATTCCGACGACCAGCTAGCGCTAACCTTCTGGTTTCGGCCACAGAGGGCCATCGTCAGGCCTGTAAAAAACAATTTTTTATATCAACAGGTTAGTCATAGTGGAATACAATAGTATTGTGTGTAATATTATTTTACATTCTTTCGTTCATAGAAAGTATCTAACAAGGATCAAAGTTTGTAATTAAATAAATAAAATTCATCTTATAATTGTAAAATTCTTTTTCTATAACATACCTAAAATTTTCTTTCTCCTTATTTAAGTATTCTTTATGCCAACAAATAATTTTTAACATTCAATGAGGAATCTTTTATCATCAATAACATTAATGAAAAAAATATATATATGATTGTTATTGATGATAAAAGATTCCTCATTGAATGTTAAAAATTATTTGTTGGCATAAAGAATACTTAAATAAGGAGAAAGAAAATTTTAGGTATGTTATAGAAAAAGAATTTTACAATTATAAGATGAATTTTATTTATTTAATTACAAACTTTGATCCTTGTTAGATACTTTCTATGAACGAAAGAATGTAAAATAATATTACACACAATACTATTGTATTCCACTATGACTAACCTGTTGATATAAAAAATTGTTTTTTACAGGCCTGACGATGGCCCTCTGTGGCCGAAACCAGAAGGTTAGCGCTAGCTGGTCGTCGGAATAAAAATTTTCACCAAAAAATAAAGTCATCTTTATTAAATCAATTGCCTAATACCTGCAATAGGAAATAAACTTCCTGTGTGTATATTAATGTTATTAATCACTATAAAATACGTATAAAATAAAATTTTTGAAGCAGATCTGACACAGGGTTATCGTGTAATTAATTTTTAAAAAATTGAAATTTAACATGTAGCCTATGGGGAATAACGACGAAACGCACACATATTGAATTAAATGAACCCTGTTATGCAATGGTGTGTCAAAGACCAAATATCGAGTTTTGAGAAAATCAACAATAAAGTTTTTTGTTTACATTGGATTACATGTAATTTTTCATGTCAATTGTGCAAGTAACATTAAATATAAATTTTTTTAGGACATATTTCATAAAAAATACTATTAATTAAAGCATTTGAAACAATATTCTGTGCTTAACTCAATTTTGAATTTTTTGGTCTTTGACACACCATTTGCATAACAGGGTCCAAATAGGCATCTGTGCATCTGATACAAAAACAAAAAAACTTACATTTTATTAATTCACTTCCGAGGAATATGTTAAAAATAAAATCAAAAGTTTCTGCCGACCGCTTTTAAAGATATTTTAACAAGAAAGTCAAAAAAATTCTCCAAAATGACAGTCGCTAATATTTAAAAATAATGAATTCTCGAGAGTCAGACCAGCCTGGCAACGTCGCATAACATAAGTGTCTTATCTCTCTCGCAAATCGTCCATTGTGTTTAAACTAATTTGCATTAAACATTGTAATATATTAAATAAAATAAAATTTAAGGCGTTTAAGATTTAAAATAGATAGTTGATGAATGCAATGTTGCCAGTTCTATATTACGTGAAAAACTGCTCAAGTCGAAAGTCATTCATTTATTATTTTTGGTAATTAAATTATTAACTTAATCCAATTATAAACTATGATAGGTCACGACTAAATTATAATAAGGAATTTTGGCATTCAAATTTTTAATTTTATTTAAAAAAAAATTTAGATTCTATTATGACTTACGATGTACTATCCGAACAACCTTAAATTCCGTTACCATGGCAACCAGTTCTATCTTTCCTATGAAGAACAAGAGTAAAGTGGTGGAAAAAATATGACTTCTTTGGATAAGGACCACCCTAATATGCATATAAAATAAGAGAAAGTAAAAATTAATTGAAATTTTTTTAAATATTTATTTTGCAATAAACGATTATATTATTTAATTTTTATGAAGCTAGGGAAATGTTCACTCCAGAGCTGCTTGGGAGTCATTTATGTGTTTTAAAAGTATGATTTGCAAAATAAATTATTTTAATGTGGAAAGCAACCCCGCTGGTGTATTTTTCTCCAAAAACCTTATATGAGCCCGTTAAAGCACAAGTGGTGTAACTCCACTTTTTTTATTTTTTTGAGTTAGGCATGATACCGTGTAGAGAAAAATTTGACTGTTTAATTCACTAATTGTGTATATCCTAGTCCTGTTACTGGATTTTTAATAAATAAAATATTAAAAAGTGCAATGTTGATTTTTATATAAACATTCAAGTTAACCCTTCTATATCTCAAAACAAGGGAAGCTGGACTTACACCATTTGTGCTTTAACGGGCTCATATAATTAATAATTGATTTGAATACAAATCAATTGGAATAAATAGGGACCGGGTTTAAATGGCCTCGATGCCGAAAAAGTCAATAAATAAATTAAAAGAAAAAAACTCAATGGCCTCAGCCGAAAGTGCAAAATTATAAAAAAGCATATTATATCAAATAAGAGAAAGTCAACTCACCCCAAATACAAACAGGCGGTTGATTTGAACGAATCACAAGATGAAAATCTAATGTAGCCTAATTCTGAAAAGAAAAAAAAAGGAAATTAATTAATAAAGATCTACTTAAAGAGTTAAAAAAATATATTAATTAGATATTAGATAAACATTAATAATTTGAATAAGAATTATTATTATTATTATTATTATTTGAAATTCCTATCGGGATCCCCGTTTATTTACCCGAGGTGCTTACGTGTACGGTGACACACACCTCAAACCCAACCGGCCTCTGGTCGTAGCCACCCCGTGAAGTTACATCATTTCCTATCTCTAGCTCCTCCTCCTGCTCTCGTCCCTAGCTAGTGAACTAATCCTTATTTCTGGTTCCAACCGGCTCCTTTTATCCAACCTCTTCTATGCTATGGAGGATGTCCTAGTTTGAGGAGCGACTCCCTCAGCACCGGCGTGTAGCCTGCTCCTTTCGAAGAATGCATCACTGAGAGGGAATCTTCTTTACGTTCCTTCCACAGGACGGGATGTCACAGCAACTCCCTCTCCTCGTAGAGTTGCCTGAGGGCTATTGTGGTGCGATCCAATATAAGAATATATACAATTAGAAGAATAGAAGAGAAGAAGTGAATTAGAAGAGTTAAAATGGGTTTGACGAGAGGTATTTGTTAATTTTGTTTCCGTTAAAATGATCAGGTGTTTATAGAAAAAATATTTATTAATTAAAGGAGGGTGGAGAGGAGAAAACCCCAACAGCACAAAATATTGCAGCAATGTTGCAGAAACATTGCGAATCTTGGCAACATTGCAGCGGCAATATTCCAAACTAGCAATATTGCTGTTTGAGCTGCAATATTGCATCAATGTTGCCGCAATATTGTCAACATTGAGCAAGATTGCAATATTCCGTGCTGTGTGGGAAGTATTGGAGTTTTAAATGGAACATTAAAATTAAATAAATGCTTTTCTATTCAATCTCAAATTCCTTCCCTCTTTTCAATTATATTAGAATTATATACAGTGCGAGTCAAAAAATATGAGACCACTTGAAAATATTAAAATAATTCATGGTAGATTACAAATTTAACAAAATTAATTTTATATATATAAAATAAATCTAATTGAAAAACTATTTATAAAAAGCTTAATGAAAAAATTCGTCAAATTACAAAAAAAATTCAATTTTATTTAAAAACATGTTTTTTTGTTGAGTCAAAAATATGAGACCACACCTTATTTTAAGTCTATTTAAACTAATCCAAAGTGAAATGTAGACACCTGACCATTTCAAAACAAAATATAGAATTAAAATAACCCTTCAATTAAAAAAAATTCTTAATAATTTGAATTTAAATTTAGAAACTTCGATATTCTAAGGGGTCCAAAAGTAACTTGACTGCGAAAAAGGCATCATCGATGGTTTAAGACTTGAACGACACATTGCATTACAAATTAGAAGTTCAAAAACCGTAGTGCACAATTAAATTAGTTTGGGAGAAAAAAATATGGCAATGCAACATAAAATTCAACACAGGACGGCCAAAAGTATAAACGACCCTGACAAACAGCGTGTTTTTCAAATGTTTGTAAGCCAAAATCATTCAACAAGATCTCTTATTGGTTTTTTTATCAAAAGCTTTGGCATCTTTGATACTCCTTAGAGTTAATTTTATGAGTTACAAATACAATATTTGTTTGCCCGTTAAAATTTAATCGACTCCAGTCCATAGTACTGCCACCTCCCTGAACTCGTTTTGAATCAAGTTCTTTTTCTTTTCCTAAATCATACCAATAATATTGGTAACCACCCTATTCGTTCAAATTGTTTCTTTTCATCACTAAATAACACTCGTCCCCATTCAATATCCCAACTCATAAATTTGCCAGCGAATTTCAGTCGATGTACTTTAAGACCCGTTTGTAAAATCGGTGCTGCTTGCCTTTTTGAATATTCCGCTAAATTATTTTGTTTTTGTGCTCGGGAAATTGTTGAGGGACTTACTGGTTTTGATATAAATCCAATAAGAGATCTTGTTGAATGATTTTGGTCTACAATCTCTATCTAAAAAACTCGCCCTTTGTCACGTTTGTTTATGCCATTGGCCGCGCCCTGGACTCGATTTTATGCCGTAATTTTCTCTCAAACTAATTTAATTGTGCACTATGGTTTTCGATGTTCCAATTTGTAATTTTATTTGTAAGTCTTAAACCATCGATGATGCCTTTTTCGCAGTTAAGTTACTTTTGGACCCCTTTGAATATTGAAGTTTCCAAATTTAAATTCAAATTATTAAGAAATTTTTTAAATTGAAGGGTTATATTAATTCTATATTTTGTTTTGAAATGGTCCAGGTGTCTACATCTAACTTTTTATTAGATTAAAAAAATAAGGTGGTGGTCTCATATTTTTGACTCAACAAAAAAACATGTTTTAAATAAAATTGAATTTTTTTGTGTAATTTGACGAATTTTTTCATTAAGCTTTTTATAAATAGTTTTTCAATTAGATATGTTTTATATATATTAAATGAATTTTGTTAAATTTATAATCTACCATGATTTATTCAGAGGCGTACCGAGGCAGTTGGGGGCCTGGGGCGGCACTAGAAGAGGGGGCCTTATATTGAATTTTTTTTTTTTTTTGGGGGGGGTACTCATCTTTAAATATCCTTCTCCTCCATAAATAAAAATATTTTTAAAATACCGTATATCCCTGAACCCCAAGGGTCCCGGGACCTTCCGAAGGGAAATTTTCATTAAATTTTGATTTTTTAACTAAATTTTTCGTTTTTTACTTGAGCCCTGAGGGCCCCGGGGCCTCTTAAAGAGAAATTTTCATTAAATTTTGATTTTTTAACTAAATTTTTCGTTTTTTACTTGAGCCCTGAGAGCCCCGGGGCCTCTTAAAGAGAAATTTTCATTAAATTAGGTTTTTACTTGAGCCCTGAGGGCCCCGGGGCCTCTTAAAGAGAAATTTTCATTAAATCTTGATTTTTTAACTAAATTTTTCGTTTTTTACTTGAGCCCTGAGGGCCCCGGGGCCTCTTAAAGAGAAATTTTCATTAAATTAGGTTTTTACTTGAGCCCTGAGGGCCCCGGGGCCTCTTAAAGAGAAATTTTCATTAAATTTTGATTTTTTAACTAAATTTTTCGTTTTTTACTTGAGCCCTGAGGGCCCCGGGGCCTCTTAAAGAGAAATTTTCATTAAATTAGGTTTTTACTTGAGCCCTGAGGGCCCCGGGGCCTCTTAAAGAGAAATTTTCATTAAATCTTGATTTTTTAACTAAATTTTTCGTTTTTTACTTGAGCCCTGAGGGCCCCGGGGCCTCTTAAAGAGAAATTTTCATTAAATTTTGATTTTTTAACTAAATTTTTCGTTTTTTACTTGAGCCCTGAGAGCCCCGGGGCCTCTTAAAGAGAAATTTTCATTAAATTTTGATTTTTTAACTAAATTTTTCGTTTTTTACTTGAGCCCTGAGGGCCCCGGGGCCTCTTAAAGAGAAATTTTCATTAAATTTTGATTTTTTAACTAAATTTTTCGTTTTTTATTTGAGCCCTGAGGGCCCCGGGGCCTCTTAAAGAGAAATTTTCATTAAATTTTGATTTTTTAACTAAATTTTTCGTTTTTTACTTGAGCCCTGAGAGCCCCGGGGCCTCTTAAAGAGAAATTTTCATTAAATTTTGATTTTTTAACTAAATTTTTCGGTTTTTATTTGAGCCCTGAGGGGCCCCGGGGCCTCTTAAAGAGAAATTTTCATTAAATTTTGATTTTTTAACTAAATTTTTCGTTTTTTACTTGAGCCCTGAGGGCCCCGGGGCCTCTTAAAGAGAAATTTTCATTAAATTTTTTTTTTAATAAATATATGGGGGCCTATGCCGGCTCGGGGCCTGGGGCGGACCGCCCCCCCCCCCCTCGGTACACCACTGATTTATTTTAATATTTTTAAGTGGTCTCATATTTTTGACTCGCACTGTATATAAAAAATTAATAGTATAGTAAAGAAAATTTAAGAAAATTTTTCAAATCAAATAAGATTAATAGAATAAAGAAATTAAAAATATTGTTAGGCCACGCCCATCCCCCACCTGTTATCGAGAGACCGAATTTGCTCTTGTTTGTTACTTTAGTGTTTTTATATAATAAAAATATAAAATTATTCTATTAATATAGACATAGGCGTAGCCAGAAATTTTCGATGGGGGGATTCAGGATGATTTCTCCCCCCCCCCCCCCGACTAATAGGGCAGTATAAGGTGTCTAATGAAATATATATTTGACTAGCCAATCCGCCCTCCTGGACCCCTTCGGATTGGCTCGGGCCCGCCCTTTCTTAAATAAGTGCCCCAATTTTTCATTCATCTCGATTCAGGCATTATAAAATGCAACCCTCACTTCCCTAAAATAGCGGAGTTTCTGTGCTTGTTTCTTTTGATCAGAGTTCTATCTCAGATCTCTTTAAAAAAAAAAAAATTAAAAATTTAATTATATAATAATTTTTATTATTTTTCATTTGAGGGATTTAATCAATTTTAGCAGGCTTCAATTTTTTATAAAGCAAGACAAAAATCAATTCTTTTCAATGGAAAAATTCTGAATTTTCTTGAATTTTTTGCGTTTCCTTTAATAAAATTATTTTATTATATTTTTTTTTTTAAACTAGAGAAAATTATTATATTTTTTTACTTTCTCTTACCCTATATATGAAATATATATAGAGAGAAAGTATTGTTTGTATTACAGAGCTTAAATATCTAGTCATGGCTTAGGTCCAATGGGGGGGTTTGAACCCCAAAACCCCCCGTGGCTACGCCTATGAATATAGATATAATTTATATTTATTATATAAAAAATCTGGTGTGACTGGCGCACAGCACCAGTGGCGGCTCGCTAGGGTAGGCAAGGTAGGCGACGCCTACCTTATAAATATACAGATGAAAAATATTTATCAATTTTATTATATTTATTAAGTTTAAAAATATTTAGTTTCATAAAATAATTACTATATTTATTAATATATATATGGACCCTGTTATGCAATAGTGTGTCAAAGACCAAACATCGAGTTTTGAGAAAATCAACAATAAAGTTTTTTGTTTACATTGGATTCTATATAATTTTTCTTGTCAATTGTGCTAGTAACATTAAATATAAATTTTTTTAGGACCTATTTCATAAAAAATACTATTAATTAAAGCATTTGAAACAATATTCCGTGCTTAACTCAATTTTGAATTTTTTGGTCTTTGACACACCAATGCATAACAGGGTCCATATATGATTTTGCAAAAAAAAAAAATTTGAAACACTTCAGAACCTCGTATTTATAAAGTAAAGGCGATATTTTTCTTAGCCTATTTACTGCCTGTACTCCACACTCCGCTGCCCACATTTCTAGACAGTCGCGCATGCGCACAGCAGTGATAGCTAGCGCTATAAGTCGAACGGTTAGGCGATGAACTAAGTAGCCTATGCCAAGCCGATGACAAGTGTTACCGTAGAGCGCAATTTCTCATGTTTAAAACGCATAAAAAATTATTTAAGAAACTCAATGTCGCAGGAAAGGTTGTCTTCTCTTTCGTTGTTATCAATAGAAAAAGATTTATTAGTTCAAATTTCGAAACAAGATAACTTCACAGATCAAATTATGAATTATTTTCTAAATTAAAAGATAGGCGAATAGATTTAATTTACAAAAATAAATAAACACGCCTTTTTTCTTTCTTTTTTTTCTATTTTTCGTAAGTAATATATATATTTGTAGCCTACCCAGTTGTCTCGGTCACGAGCCGCCACTGCACAGCACACAACTTTCTCTTAACTTCGGTAATCGAAAGTTGTGTTCTGTGCTTGTCTCA
>JAKCPI010012173.1:0-5000 GCA_023213315.1 Euborellia annulipes | reverse complement strand
ATGTAATTAATATTTATGAACTAATAAATTGAAATTGTCAGGCTCAGGACTTACCTAGAGCAGAGGACGAGAGAGAGTCTCGAAGTGCGCACACAAGATGATGCTCAAACGACAGGGTCGATGATGAAGGGAGAAGACAACCTCTAGCAACAGTCAGCCCTGTAAAGGATACAAATTTTATTATTTGAAGAAAGACAGAGTTTACAAAAAAATAAAAGATTTTTTACCATTATTTCTAAGGAAAAATAGTATTAATATTTTAATAGGAATGGGAAATTTACAACCCTTACCACCCTATGGTTTCAATATTGAAAATAATAGATAATTTTATAACTTATTTAAATGTAAACATTTTATGAAAATGAAATATGCAAATAATAAATACCTTTTAAATGGAGTGCGTGTTGTATTATTTTAATGTTATCGCAGATTATAGAGAGTGGGACTTTGCAGAGAGATGAGTTCAATCGACTGGCCCCTTGCTCGAGGGGAATCAAACTAAATAACTTGCTTGCTTGATTCCATTTGCGTATCTGCTCTTTCTTTGATCATGTTGATGGCGAACATGGATGCTCTTCCTTCTGAAACAAAGAAATATTTATTTATTATTTTTTATCCTCTTCTATCATTATATTTTAAATATTAAATTAAGATTATTTTATTAAATAATTGTTTTATTTATCGCATTAAAAGTAAAATAAAAGATAAATAAAAAAAATAAAAAATTTAATTTTCCTAATAGAAATAAAAAATAATACTTATATGAACGGAATATTTTCTTTCCATCCCTCTTAGAATTTTTAATCATTAATTAGAAATGCTTAATAAATTATCCAATAGAGCAGTGGTTCACAACGTTTTTTGATGTGCGGTCCACTTTTTCCATAAAAAAAACCTCTGAGGCCCAGTGTATATATACAGGGTGTGCCAGAACCCAAGGATAATCCGTGAACAGGAGATAGATCAGTTAATGAGTGTTCAAATGGAAAGAATTTTTAAATAAAAAGTCTCCTAGTTTTCGAGTTAAGGACATTTTTTGAAAATCTGGAAAATCGCTACCTTTCCCCTAAATATTTAAATGCTATGGCTACAAATTTTCATATTTTAATATTCTAATTTTAGTTTCGGAATCCTGAATAACACTGTTATCGATCACCATTCAAAAAATAAGTATTATAGTCAGTCAGTATAATCAGTATTATACATTTTGAGAAAAAAAATATTTTTGACGGATATATGTGTTTTGATGAGCTAACTTTTGATATCTTATAAAAATATGTAATAAACAATAATGGCAAATTATGTAAAAAATTAGCGCATTTAATCAAGATTCTAAAATGGTATAACACTTTGTGCTTTTTTCTTTTTTTTTGAAATAATATTTGTGTTTTTATGCGAAAAAAACGAATCTCCAAACATAATTCGTAAATGGGATGAAGGATAGAATTTAATACAACGAATTAAATTAATAAAATATTTGAATAAATTTAATTCGTTGTATTAAATTCTATCCTTGATTGGGAAAGCTAGGGAGTATTACACGCCCGTATGCTTTGTCGATTACAAAAAAGCCTTCGACAGTTCGTTCAGTGGCCAAAGCTATGGATTGTGCTTAAGGAGGTGGGCGTCCCACAACACCTAATAGACCTTATAAAGGCCCTTTTACAGAGAGAGCTCAGGCGTGGTAAGGGTTGATTCACAAACTTCTTCCGCCTTCAAGCCCTCCCGAGGAATTCGACAAGGATGCATCCTCTCGCCTATCTTATTCAACATTTACGGCGAACATGTGATGGAGGATTGGAATGGCGGGTACTCGAACGGTGGTCTAAAAGTATCTAATTTGCGCTATGCAGATGACACAACCCTACTAGCCTCATCAGAAGAAGAAATAGTGTAACTTCTGGAACGTCTCGCAAGAGTGAGCAAGGAGTACGGACTGGTCCTCAACAAGAAAAAGACCAAACTGATGATTATAGACAGGGCAAACAACAACAAGCCGGACATCAAACAACTAGCTGGTTACGAGGTGGTCGACCACTTCGTATACTTGGGATACATGATCACAAATAGCGGGGGTTCTGATGGAGACATCAATCGGCGGTTGCAGCTGGGGAGACTGGCAATGGTTAGACTAGCCAAGATCTGGCAGGACAAAAACATCACAACCAACATAAAAGCCAGCATTGTCAGGTCTCTCGTCTTTCCTGTCGCACTTTATGCCTCCGAAACATGAACCCTAAAGAAAAACAACTATGACCGAATAAACGCCTTCGAGATGTGGTGCTGGAGGAGGATGCTAAGAGTCCCGTGGACGGCTCGCTGAACTAATAAATCCATTTTAGAGGAAGTTCACGCGGACCGGCGTCTTTCCGAGGGGATACTCGAGAGGGTCGTTAAATACTTCGGCCACCTTACTCGCTCAGACACCGGCTTAGAGAAGATCATCATGCAGGGTAAAGTGGAGGGCAAAAGAAGAAGAGGCAGATCACAGGCATGATGGGCGGATCAAATAAAGACCCTACTAGGCAAAACACTCCATGCTGCTACAACGATGGCCAGGAGCAGATCTCGCTGGCGGGTTGCAGTCGCAAGAACTGGTGCTGTGAGAGCACGGAAGAAATGAGGATCACGACTCCTCTGAAAAGAGGAATACGACTCTGAAGAAGAAGAAGAAAGATTTGTTTTTTCAAATCGAAATTATAATAAAAATGAAAATATACAATATTAATTAACGACATTTGTATTTATAACCAAGTTGTTACGCCATTCGAAAAATAAAGATTTGAATAATATTTACCAGGACATGAGAAGGAGATTGAGTTGTTTCTGCTCAAGCAATGGCGAGGCGAGTCTCTGATCTTGTAGGGCGGCCCTTAGTACTCTGGCTGGAGTGAAGAGGGGCATCGCCATCGCCCGGAAGTAGTGCTCGAAGAAGCTCGCTACAAGAAAGAATAATAAAAAATTAATAATAATTTTTAATACCGTACTTATTTTTGTGAATCTTTTTGGTTTCATAAAATTCTCTCAAACGAAACATACAATATTGATATAAAGTTTATATTAATATTCATATAACTTGGTATGTTCGATTCTAATTATTCTGTGCCTGCCTGCCTATTGGATTAATAGAATATTAATTACACAGTATTTTATTCAAAAATGAATAGATCTCAAGAACTTTTAAACTATGAAATAATGATATTTAAAATTTTTTTTTTTGTTTTAAATAAAATATCAAAATTATATAATTATATGTATTTTAAAATTAAAAAAAAAATAAAAAAATATACATTTGTAAATATTTACATGTCGCTGAGAAGGTATAAAAGCTCTGGCCAACAATAAAATTTTGACCGCCGTTACTAGAGAACGCGTGGTTTGGGTGCTTTTCGAACTCCCAGAATCATTCTTAGTACCGGCGATGGGCAATTGCCTGCTTTCTCTGCGTGTGAGTTGATTTATTTGACATTCCTTTTTATCTATTTGATATTTTTGAAAAAAATTTTCAATTTCTAAATTGAAATTTTGATCCATTTGCCTCAATTTGATTCTCATGCTATCTTGGCTTCATTATTCTTTATTCCATTCATTCGTTATACTTGAGGCCTTTACTTCTTTTGCATAGACTAAATAAAGATCAATATTGAATTTTGAATTAATTTAGAATTATTTTCAAATGAAATGAATAATAATTTTTTTTTCTTTTATTTTCCAGTCGTTGTTAAAAAGAGAGGAGTGCGTGCGCCTTAAGGGTATTTTAAAGGTAATTTATATTAATATTAATTAATAAATATTGCATTTCTAATTCTTTTTTTCAATTAGCGTACACCAAATCCTTCCTTGGATGATGCCTCCGCTCCAAGGAAGAGAGTACGCTTTCTTTTAGAGGGGCGCGACTCGCCAACGTTTCCTGTAAGTAATAATTAACTTGATTTATTAAAAATTAAGATTATATTGAATTTTCTCCATAAATTTTTTAGACCGATTCTGATCAACTTCTGGAATTTCATTTTTCTCAATTGAGAAGATGGAAGGCAATGGATAATCTTGTCTCAAATGAGGATCAACCGTCAGAGGGCTCCAACCTCGAGATGGAAGAGAATCGTTCGGGCCAAGAAACTATTCATTGCACAGGGTTGAGAAGATGGGGAGTGATGGATAACCTTGTCGTAAATGAGGATCAACCATTAGAGGGCTCCAACCTTGTAATGGAAGAGAATCGTTCATGCCAAGACATTCATCATTATGGGAAACGGAAGGTGCCTCCCTCCTCTCCTCCTCGTCCCTTAAAGAAATTTAAGGGTCAGGATCTCTCCTTTTAACTCCATTCCTCCTCGGAGTTAAAATAGGCACCTGAGCTCAAGCATCACCTTGCCTACTTCCATCTTTGGCGAGGAATATTCATTTGGGCTCGTGGCGGTGAGTTTATTAATTTCTTCTTCATCTTTAATTTTTTTCTTATAAAGATTAATAATGTTTTTCTTTTTCTCTCTTCCTAATAGAGTCGTCCTTCCCTTGGATTGACACCTTGACGTTGGTGGGAAGGCTCTAGTAACTTCTTCTTCAAATTCGTTCGTTCTACCTATATACTATTGATCGATTCGTTAGACAGAAGCATTTTCATCCAAATAATTCAATTACATCAACAAAAAATAAAAAATGATGAAGAAGAAGTGAAGCTAAGAACAATCCATAAATAATTATTGAAAAAGAAAAGCGAAAAACTCCTCCTACATTAGAAAAAGAAAAGTAAAAAAGTGAAAAAGTGAAAAAAAAAAGAAATAGATATTTTGATTTGTAAAATATACGAAAAAAAAAATGTAATTATTATTTGAAAAATAAAATGAAGAGTCTTGTTTCATTTGAAATTAATTAAAAAAAAAAAAACCAACAAAGTTTCAAAACTTTTCTACTCTTAATTTCGAAGGTTGTTTAATAAATAAAAATCTGGTCATGAGGTCTGATTAAGAGCAAGAAAACTTTGCAATTTGGTTGCTTTT